>CAJNOJ010000298.1:90315-122278 GCA_905250025.1 Adineta ricciae | reverse complement strand
TGAATAGAAGATCATGACTGTCGAAGCGACAATAAAAGAAAACCCGATCGTTCAGTTTGGAAGTTGATCAAAGGGGAAAGGAATAACAGAGACAGCTTGGCAACGGCTAGCCGTGAGTGACCGACCGGAGGGAGGTCGACGAACGACTAGACGTTTGTTTTAAAAATTACTTGAAAGATGAGATTTATCACTGTCTCACCTAAAGCCAATGATTTTTGAACGAATATAATTTATGTGTTATCGAGCTTCGAGAATAGGGATTGCACATTATCAGCGCTTCAAATTGAACAGAGCAGTAGAATATGTACCGTAAACTACACAGTTACGAAGGGTTTTGATAACTTCGATCCTAGATCGACTCAGCATCAACGAGCTACTTCTTTATATGGAAAAACTATGAAAACTGATCATGTGCGTCAACGGCTAGCCGTGAGTGGCCGACTGGAGGGAGGTCGACGAACGACTAGGCGTTTAAATGCTAGATTAATCCTAAAGTGTACGCTTAGAATAACCTTGTCAGGCTTCAGACAGTTTTGAAAGGAATTTGACGAATGGATATTCCTCAATGAAAATATTCGACAAGGTATCATTTTGTTGACAGAAGAGAAAAGAATCGGATTATCGCTGGAAAACACAGGCGAATGTTCAAAATTTTCAAGTAGTCTACTGTATATCGTCCGTCTATGAGTGACTTAGTAAAGCATTTATGAAAATTTCCATGCGCGTGACATGGAAATAGAAAAACAGATGACAAAGGTCAATGGTTGGCCGTGAGTGGCCGTCTGACTAGCCGTTGAGCGATGAATTTTCCAGTCAACATAGTTAGTGCTGGAGAACTGTCCACGGGCAAATGGCAAATCGGTCTGATTCATAAAAAGACCTCTGTATCCTATTCACTCTAGTGCGTGACATAGTGCCATGATTCAGTTGAACACTAGTAGCAATCGCAGTGCATTTTTTCTCTTTCGAAATCTCTGAATGTGTTCAGCATTAGAAAAAATCTTTCAGAAAAGGGTCAGCGAATCCAAAGGATGAGCGTTACTTGTATCTTATTGTATTTGAGAAATCTTTTACTGATTTTAATCAAAAATGTTTTGATTATATAACACAAGTTTTAAAACGTAAATGTATTCTTATTCGAAGTAAAGCTGATATTCTTTTTAAAGATCTTTATCAAGAAGAAATTGGAAATGAATTTAATACAGAAACCTATAATAAAAAACGAATACGTAGTATAATTAAAAAAACATATGAACAATCATTAATTACTTCAAGAGATAATAAACAATCAGAAAAGGTTTTTCTAACAACAATTGATCAAAATAATGATTTAAAAGATACAATTATTGGTCAATTTGATTTCGAATTATTAAAAGAAAAAATCTTTGAATTATCTAGAAAAGATTGTCGAATTGAACAAATATATAAACTTGCTCTTCTTATTTCAAAAAATATAATTAATATTTGTTTTCGACGTGGTTATGTTGTTTCCAATACTTCATATCAATTATTGGGTGCTGCTTGTAGTATTATACCTTTTGCTGATGAAATACCTACGTATTTTGGTAAAGAAAAAATTTGTCAAGTATTCGGTGTTCATGATAGATTTTCTTCGACAAATATTTTATATGAAACAAAAAATTCTTTAGAAAAATATTTAATACAATATAAATTAATTATTCCAAAAGAGAAAATTAGTTCAAATTGTTTTCATTATTTAATATCTCAAAATCAACATATATCAAATGAAAGAAAACAATTTCAAAGAGGACAATCTATTGATATACAATCGACTTGTAATGAACAACGCAAAACTTCGAAATCACTAAAGAAGCATGTTCTTGGATCTAGCGTTGCTTCTCTGGGTATGACTGTCACAAGTACAGTAGTACAAGTATCAGACGATGCTCTACGTTTAGCAGTTCCTACTGTAGCAGGAGCATTACGAGTAGTATCTATTGTTGGCGTTGTTGCAAGTGTTATTGTAATGCCGATCGTTGCTGCATGGACTTTCTATAATACAGGAAATCGAATGAATATACATCTTCATAAACTTTGCAATGATTTTTATCATATTTTAAATTATTTTATTGTTAAAGTATGTAATCAGACTTGTGAACATATTCCAGCAGTTGATTTATCTTCTTCTTCGTCTTCTTCTAAAGAAGAAACATTACCGGACGATGAAGATTGGATGTATACATAGATTTTTTTGTCAACCGCATATCTGTTATTATTTATATATTCATGAATTAAAGAACAACTTTTATTTTCTATGTTGCAATTTGATTATTATTTTTAATCTTGAGAGTGGATGAGGATAAAGTAGGGCTTTTCGAAGTCGAGTGTTTTCATTCCAAAATCCGATTTTTGCTCCGAAATTTTACCTAATATATTAGTAACATCTACGTATTGCAAGTATTTTTCGATAATATAAATGTAATTATATACACGAATCATTGAAATGAATAGTATTTATTTTCTTTATGATGAATTTTCAGAAACGATATCAATATGGATGATAAATACTTCACTCATATCGGCATCAAATACCATTGTTGAAAGATTATATTCAGTACCGAAAAATACCATTCCTGGAAGAAGAACTACTTCAGACACTCAGAAGATCAATAAAATGTTATTCTTGCAAAAAAATCTCTTCTGTTTCAGAAAACTTATTCATAGTAATAGTAGAAAATGAACAATGTTAATGTCTTTTAATATTATAACATCTTCTGATGATTATGTTGAAACAAATCCGAAACAAGAACAATTCGATGTTGAAGATAGTTCTAGTGTCTTCAATAATTCGGATATTTCCTTAAATTAGTATATTTATCTTTTGTATTTATTTGATACTAGTGGGTATATCAGCTGCAAATTTTTTACCTCAAGATTCTTTCATCTTCTTTCCAGTTGCGAACTCATTCGATTCATTTACTTCTATTGGTAACGACATTCCTGTCTAAAGACTGATCTTAAACCCAGGAGAATGTCCTATAGGAAGTTTCTTTGATATTGATTGGAAAAAAGTCATTTCGGTGAAATTTTATGCAAACACCTCAAACTAATCTTTTTATCATTCTAATCGCTTTCTGATGTTTCTTGAACCTGAAAAAACATTTTGAAAACTGTTCTAATATGATAGCAACTACAGAATCATCTGAGCGAACTTCACCCTCAACATCAGAACGATCAATTTGTGAAAATATAAGAATAGAAGGTGGAATAAGAACTATTCAAAATCTTAATCAAAGTTTTAAATCATTATAAATTTTCTGAATGAACCAATAGTTCAAACAATGTTTATGAATATGATATATAGTATACTGATTAAATTGTTGAATACTTTATTAAAATAAATAATCCTCAAGGACAATCACCATTGTGTTGACAACAACACAACCCATACGATAATTTTTGCTCTTCATCAAAGGTATGAAAACTACATGTATTTACTAACATTCTTCTATCGTTTAAAAAGTTTAAGTTATAATTACATTGAAAAGATCTTTCTCTTTTTGTCAACAAACGATCGATAATACCATATTCTTATCGGTACATAGTATAGTTGTGATTTCTTTCATATTCTAATCGATTAAAACGCTTCAATGACTGGTAAACATGAAATTCTTGATGAAGGTAAAATAAACCAACAACATGTAAGTGTCAAAAGAGAAATATACATTATTATTTGATGATTTTATTCGAATAATTCGATCATTCCTTATACTAGAATATGTACTTGAAGTATTTGATTCATTTGATATTGATTAAAAAAATCAGTTTCAACTAATATTAATGAATTCGTTGTTTTTATATCTACGATTATATCTGAAATCTAATCAGTATTTACTTCTTCGTTATTTTTAATTAACTGATACAAATAAAGATTATGAACTTAATTTTGAAGAATTTATCAAGAACGATATTGTACTTCACATTAAAAGTTAAATTCTTTGTTTTTTGAAAAAATGTGTTGTTACGTTCGCATATTCAATTAACTTCGTTTTTTTAATTTTGTTTTATTCAAAGTTCAATGATTAAAAGCGATAAGCGTTAAATAATGTGATTATACAACGTTAAATTTGATAATTTATATATTAATATAAATCAGAACTAAAGTTGATGTCAGTTCCATTAGATTCTCCTCCTGTGATTAATATTGTTCCATTTACCAGAATGGATGCCGTATGATAACTGCGTTTTATACTCATACTTTCTATTAGTTGCCACGTATTTGTTACTGGATTATATAATTCAGCAGTATTTTTACTGCTTGTCCTATCCCAACCACCTGTGACTAACACAAATCCATTAGTGAGTATAGTTGCTGTGTGATATTCTCTTGGGACTTTCATATTTGATTTGCTAATCCAAGTGTTAGTTAATGAATCGTACAATTCAACACTATCATGAGTAGCAGTACTATTAGACCCACCTATAACTAATACTGTTCCATTTTCTAAGATCGATGCTGTGTGATATACTCGTACAGCACTCATGTTTGCTGCTTTTGTCCAAATACCGGTTAATGGGTCGTATAATTCAGCATTGTTGGGAGTACCACTATAGATATGAATACGAAATCAAATATATCTGTTCTGTTTATTCAACGATCATGGCGTTTTTGATAATCTTCCACGTTTAAATAATAAGTTTCAGTCATCTGACTCATTTAATCGTCTTGAAGAGCAAGTATAAAACCGTAACGTTCTCAATTTCTACGATACCTTACCACTATAAGAATTCTTTACCTAGATTAGTTTCGGAATCTGTTTCAGATCGTATTTCTTAGCGAATTTTCAAAAGTTATTCGAAACAGAGTCAGCTTTCACATGAAACACATTTCATCAAGCAGTCGATCGTTCCGAACGAATCCGTGCTAATTCTATCGCAAAAATGCACGGGACTGCTGGGTTGGACACAAATATATCCCATGTGATCAATTGGAACAGCATCTGCTTGAGATAGCTGAGCCTTGTTCAAATATTATGAGTCCTGCCATTATGGCAACAACAACGACAACACCACCACCACAAATGACTAGTATGTTTTCGATTCAATCGCAAAGAAGTATCATTCATTGTCTTTTCTGTCTATCCATATTAAACAGCTCAACTATCAGCTACCAGTCCATTCGACTTCAATTCACCAGCCATCATTCTAATTTTTATTCTCATTATAACTCTACTCGCTACACTGATTGTATTCTCGATAATAGTTGTTGTCATTTATTTTCTCGGTCATTGCCGAAACATCGATCGATCAGCACATTACACGTCAAAGTCAACTCAAACCAGATGTGAGTACTTGCGCCCAGCTTGATCAGTCATTTCCTTTCGTAATCACAATCAATCACGCCCTTAGGGTTGCCGCACCAAGACGAACAAGACACAATTTATCTGTCGCCGGTAATCCGACAGGCACCAGACCGAGTACCCGGATTGGATCGTCCACCATTCGACAGAAATCAAAATCTTCCCCAGCAGCAGATACTTGAGAACCCACATATCCAACTCGTAAGTAGCACGACACCACAACGAATGTAAATCCTCCTTGAATTATCCCTCCAACAATTTCATCTGCTATTTTAGTCACCGTATTATTACCAATGCGTCTGAAACCTCCCATAATGACTTTCATGTTGGATACATATGTGCACCCACCAACAGTCAGCAAACATCTACTTCAAGAATCACTGGGACCACTCCATAAAACTTACCGATTGAACTGTACATTTTCCTTTTTGTAGTTTTCTATACTATTGAGCCACATCATCCGATGACCAAAATAAATTTCAATTTTCCACAATCATCCAGGGCAAGTAAAGCAAACCGCAAATTGCCCTTAAGAACTGCCTACCGCCCGTAAAAGCCTCGCTGAAGAATTATATCTATTATTAGAATAAAGATATAACCACCATATACTGAATCAACAAAAACCTTAAAAAAGATCATTCCACAACTACAAACTAACTCATGTACCAACCTTCTACTAAAGGCCCGAAGTACTAAGCTACCTGAAGAATAGACCCTTGAGAAAGGTCGAAACTATAGTAGTAGCTATCTCTGTTTTTAATTCACACCCTTGTGAACAATANCTTCCACGTTTAAATAATAAGTTTCAGTCATCTGACTCATTTAATCGTCTTGAAGAGCAAGTATAAAACCGTAACGTTCTCAATTTCTACGATACCTTACCACTATAAGAATTCTTTACCTAGATTAGTTTCGGAATCTGTTTCAGATCGTATTTCTTAGCGAATTTTCAAAAGTTATTCGAAACAGAGTCAGCTTTCAGATGAAACACATTTCATCAAGCAGTCGATCGTTCCGAACGAATCCGTGCCAATTCTATCGCAAAAATGCACAGGACTGCTGGGTTGGACACAAATATATCCCGTGTAACCAATTGGAACAACATCTGCTTGAGATGGCTGAGCCTTGTTTAAATATTATGAGTCCTGCCATTATGACAACAACAACGACAGCACCACAAATGACTAGTATGTTTTCGATTCAATCGCAAAGAAATATCATTCATTGTGTTTTCTGTCTATCCGTATTAAACAGCTCAACTATCAGCTACCAGTCCATTCGACTTCAATTCACCAGCCATCATTCTGATTTTTATTCTCATTATAACTCTACTCGCTACACTGATTGTATTCTCGATAACAGTAATTGTCATTCATTTTCTCGGTCATTGCCGAAACAGCGATCGATCAGCACATTACACGTCAAAGTCAACTCAAACCAGACGTGAGTACTTGCACCTAGCTTGCTCACTCATTTCCTTTCGTAATCACAATCAATCACGACCTTAGGGTTGCTGCAACAAGAAGAACAAGACACAATTCATCTCACGCCGTTAATTCGCCAGGTACCAGACCGAGTACCTGGATTCGATCGTCCAGCATTCGACAGAAATCAAAATCTTCCCCAGCATCAGATACTTGACAACCCACATATCTCACTCGTAAGTAGCACGACACCACAACGGATGTAAATCTTCATTGAATCATCCCTCTAATAATCTCATCTGCTATTTTAGTCGCCATACTATTACCAATGCGTCTGAAACCTGCCATAATGACTTTCATATTGGATACTTATGTGAACCGGTCAGCAGTCAGCAAACATCTACTTCAAAACTAGCTGGCACCATTGGATAAAACTTCACAATCGAACTATAGATTTCTCTTTGTGCAGTTTTCTATACTGTTATCCCAATTCATCCGATGACCAAAATAAATTTCATTTTAATACACTCTCCCAGGACAAATAGAGCAGCGCCCAACTAGCCCTTCAGAACTAGAAGCCACTCGTAAAAACCTACCTAAAGAATTTTAACTATTCAAAGAACACAAACATACCCACACCGTATTTAATCAACAAAACCTTTAAAACCAAATCATTCTACCATTACAAACCATCTCATGTACCAAGTTTCTACTATAGGCCCGAATCACTAAGCTACCTGACGAACGGCCCTTGAGAAAGGTCGAAACTATAGTCGTAGCTATCTCTATAGAACTCACACCCTCACACCCACCCTCAAATTGTTTTGCTTATAACAACAAATATTATCGACAAATTCGAGGTGGAGCAATGGGTTCAGCATTCACACAAGTATTAGCCAATATTTATATGTTCGAATGGGAACAAGATTTAATTGAACATCAACGGTTACATCACGGCATGTATGGAAGGTAAGTGACACGTGTAGGTTACGAACACTACTAGAAGTATTAACAAGTCTTCTTTTTCAATAGATACATTGATGATATATTCATGACCACAGATCAAAGCATCGAAGAGATCAATATTGAACTAGAGAAGGCGAACAACAAGGACATTAACATCAAAATTTCAACATCCATTAATACGTCAGTTCATTTCCTCGATGTAACAGTTAGCAATGAAAGTGGACACTTACGCACATCCATCTATCATAAACCAACAACCGAGCCATATGTGTTACCCTATACATCTGATCATCCGCGCCATATCTATCGTAACATTCCATATGCAGCATTGTTACGTGCTGCTCGTGTTTGTTCAACTGTCGAAGATTTCCACTCGGAATGCATACGAACAGATATGTCATTATTATTAAACAAATATCCACCACGTTTTATTACTGAACAATTTCAACGTTTCTTTCAGTTGAACGATGCAATATCTATATCATCACAATTGAATAAAGATGCTTACCAACGTCTACATCAAACATCGTTACATCAATCAACACGTCGTGAAAAGAAACTAAACATCATGATGTACAATCCCATTGAAAATCCATTAGTGTTACAACCAAAAGTGTGGAACAAGGAAGTGATGTATCCACGATATTTGTTTGATTCCAGCATTACCAAGGTTTATTCAAACCAATTCTACAATTGGTGGAAACATTACTATGCCTTTCCAACTTCACCACTTCAACAAGTCAAAGTCATTCTAGTCACAACTACCAATCCTACATTAGACCAGTTCTTTATTCATAAAAAACCTCCACGTACAATCTTAAGAAAAACAGACAGCATCGACTCACTAACATTTATCAAGCAATTTATCGAACAGCAACGAAAGAAAGAACGCTCATAACGCCTAAACACTCACTTTTTCTATTATACTTGTAATACCATATTCTATTGTAATTTTTTTGTAAACTATCATCATAAACTTCAAACAATAAAAAAGCTTTCGATCACCTCGTTAATAACCACTATTTTGTACTAATCTAGCAAACACTTGGAAAATCTACAGAAATTCTCATTTTCAATTTCTCTCCTAGAATTCAAGCTAGAATTCGACTATTTTCAGATCCATTTCGTCCATCCAAATTGATCAACTGAACCAAAATGGAATCATCCAATTTAGACAATCACCAAAGAGTACGCCAAGACAATAACCGTGCAACAGCAATCCTACCCGCCATCTATATTGACACCTAAGATGTCGCCAACATACAATATTACCATCCGACTGTCCATTCACCGATTTACTTCTCCGCCAACAAGTTCAATATATAAGAAAACGTCATTATATTCTATATCGTACCATTCATCACCACTTGCAAGGTACAAATCCCTTAAGCAAGGATCGAAACGCGTCGTATGGTGCTTTGAATCTAATCGACGAATATCTCATCCGTCGGTTTAGCTATGATTCAATTATCGAATGTTACTCCTTTCGATTGTCATTCTTCATACTGGTTGTCTTCATTGACTTCTATATGAACATGACTTCGAATTGAGAGTGTCTTCGATGATATTTGTGACGATTTTTGATGAAAGAGATGTATGCGCTGATGAAACTACGCTTATTTATTTCTTCCTCATCAATCGCATCGTTCTGATACAAGACACGCGTTTATATACTCGTCCACAGAGAAGAGAACGCAAGAATCTATCATATCGAAATACATCAAAATGGACTGAGATAAGGACATAATACGGATAATCCATTAGATGAGGAAAATCCTATCACGCGTACAAGGCACGTCAGAGAGATTGTCACAATATTATGTAGCTCTTTGATTCAGAACATGCCTGATGATGATCCCTTAAGCAAGGATCGAAACGCGTCGTATGGTGCTTTGAATCTAATCGATGAATATCTCACCCTCACCCTCACCCTCACCCTCAAGATTGGTGTGCCGGTCGTTTGAATTCAACATTTCTACGTACATAGTTATGCCTGTTTATCCTCTTCACTGGATATTGATAATTTTAACCTCCTAATGACCTCACTCTTCGATAATGAATGAAAAATGTGCGTGTTGATTTGCGCTGTATAATGAAACCTCTTATGACTGATTAAAAACGATACATGTAGACGTCATAGTCAATGGGTTGCTGTATGGTAAGAATCTACAGAATTGTGTATGAGAAAAGCGTCTCTTTGTGCGAGGAAAATAAATGTTTATCGTTCTCTCTTAGCGTAACGAATCGTGGTGACGTCTTTACCTTCGCATCAAAACAGGATCCCTCTGTCTCTCCCTATGAGAGAAAAAGAGTAACCAGCGTGTTTGATCACCGGAACGAATTTGTGTGTAGCTTATACCTTCGACGATCGATTGTATTTAAAGCCGAAGCACAAGCATAGAATCATACCATTTAGTTACCGCTTTAGAAGTACCTCCCACTGTCTCTTTCAATCATCAAATACTAACGGACCACAATGCACAAAGGCACCCAATTGGTTTGTTTTATTGCCATCTTGATGTTATTGGCAACAAGCTGGGGAGGAATAGAAGCAAGATCATTTCACGGCCGTGATTTTCAGGATCTGCTGGAAGCCTTAGACAATAACCTTGAACAACGTGCAAGTTGTAATAATGGTTGTAGTTGTCGTCGTGCTGGTATTTTTTCTCCTTATTTTTGTGCTACTGTTGGTCGTGGTGGTACTGGTCCTCTTTCTTCTGGTACTTCTTATTATATTTGTGCTGCTGGTTGTTGTAGTGGTTGTTAGAAGAAAACATGAAACAGTAAGTTTGTTTTTATAAATAACGATTGAACATCGAATTCATAAAATACTCTTTTCCTTTTTAGATATATATACTCCATCATATTTATTGTCGCAATCGCCTATTTATTCCAGCTATTATTTATACCAGAACGAACGATTTTTACTAACACATCATCACCAGTACTAACCCCATCATCGTTTTATTTTTTTTACTTTTCTTCCTTGCTAGTAAAAGAATAGAATCATATGAATCCATTCAGTTCGTGAAAGGAAGGTTGAAGACATTGTCTGAGGTGAGAGTGTCTCTTCCTGATACGGGATGTTTATTTCAACGCAAAGTATTGACGTTTCAAAGAGCAGCGCTCTTCTTCTTCAGAATAACATGACTGACGTGCACGTTTGAAAACAAAGAGAGGACAGTTTTCTTTTTCTTTTTTCCTTTCTCTCTCCAGTGGTACGGACAACAAAGGGTGTGGGTGTGGGTGTGGGTGTGGGTGTGGGTGTGGGTGTGGGTGTGGGTGTGGGTGTGGGTGTGGGTGTGGGTGTGGGTGTCTGCATTGCGGAAACAATCCCACACCCACACCCACTGTTTTATCTGGAACAAAAACTAACTTCTACAATTTCCAGGGCAGAGAGACAGCGCCCTGCTATTCCCTAGTATTTTGCAGGGCAGGGCGAAAAGTTAATTTCTAGCCCCACCCTGTCGACATCTCTGATTCCGACACTGACTTTGAATCGTTTTTCAATCATTTTTCAACGTCTGTGAAGTCATCTGATGATCTTCGTAGTTAGAGTAAAATCGTGATCATGGCAGCTAGTCCACACATCTCACCCTCACTCACACACACCCTTCATGAAGACTACTCAGGACAAAGATGCACTATACAATCCTGTAGGGAACGAGAAAAACGGGTAATTTCCAACGCTTATCGACACCTTCCGATGGGAAGTGGTGTCTCGGAAAGCAACAGTAGGACCCCATAGCGGGAAAGTATCGAGTTTTACATGAAATTACAATTTCTGGATGAAAACCAACAAAAATCCAAGTATATTCCATGGATATCCGAGACTCGGATTGTTCGTCCTGGGTAGAATAGTAAATACTCGACAGCTTTTCTAGATCTCGGCGGGAGCCTACAGACTTTCGAGGATTGACTAGAACATTATTCAGTATCTGCAGCCGAAGAAATCATTGAAATCCGAACGAAGCCTCTGAGAAGGCTTATTATGATATTTTCCATTTATCATGGCGACGTCGAAGCTTTGCCAATACATAATTTCAGCCTGAAATCAATCATTCACTCTTTTATTTTGATACTTCTTGATGTACATTCAAAAATAATAAGCAAAGCGGTGAAACTCAAGGAAGCAAACCAATAATACGATTCACCCTGGTCTCCATCTGGTCCTGGTAGGCTGTATCGAATGAAAAAAATGGTCTAAGTTATTTGTCTGATCACAATAACTCACATGGTTTTGAATGTTTAACGCATTGGCCTTGTTCAGATGCACATTTTCTCATGTGAATAAACTGCGTTACGGTCACACTTGGATGATTTTCTTTTTCACCTTTCGATTATACTTGCTCGAGTATAGCTGTCAACTATTTCTCCTTGTGCGGCCGTATTTTGAATGATAGTTGGTTTTTTCCAACTTCATATGTATCCTTCGTCAACCTAAATAATACGTCAATATATTCTGAAGGTTAATTCTGCATGTGATGGGTGTGTTTGAACAATTAACTACCACAAATCGATTTTCATCATAATTAAATGACGAATCATCAGGCGGTAGAAGAATCTGCATAATTGCAAGAAAAAATCAAAATTAATTTGTAAAGATTGAAAAGATCCTCTAAAATCAATCGTAAACTTTCTAAATTTTGAAGCAAAGGAGAATGTCGTAATGGTGCGGCTATTGGTCTATATTATTTTTATCTACCTTAGTATTGACTGTTCATATGATATTGATTGTTTGGTCTGCTTATTGGTGGTATCTTTTAGGTTCCATTTTTAATGATTGTCATTGAGAATGATTTTTATGATTGTTTATATTGGGTTGGTGTTGTAATTGGGTCGAAAATGTGTTGAGGGATTTCTCTGAGTTGGTAAAAGAACCATTTGTTTTATTGAAGCGGTGTGATTGTCCGTTGTGTTTCAATAAGAAGTGTTGATTCGGTTCTAAAGCTGGATACGTTGGATAAGTCCTGTGATGTTGTGTAATTGGAAATGATTTGTACTTACTGAATTATGAGATGAAATAAATATGAATATATGAATGAGAATCGACAGGCTTTTTATAGTTGTAAAGAAGAATTGGAACTTTGGACTCTTGTATGTCTTTATATTTATCAGATAAACTATTTTCTCATGATATATGTGCAGGTATTCTGTGTATTCAGATAATGATTATAATATTCAGTTTTGTCCGTAGAACGTGCAAGTATGTTATGGCATTCTTTTTCTTGTTCGATTTCTAAGAGAGACTATGGACGCGAAAGAATGTCTAAAATAGAGGAGGAGAAAAAGAATAGTCTCATACTTTCCATTTGATGTTGGTGCATGTGAGACTGTTTCTTGATGAAGGAGGATGATTAATTTAGTGGAATAATTCATTTTCTGGATCTATTTCGAATATTTCTCTACTTGTGCCGTTATTGATCTCCCTTTAATGTCGTTTGGAGTTGATGAAGTAAATAGTGCGTACATTATGAACAATTTCCCTAAGTATTAATATCAGGAATTAGTTTAAATTAAAGTAATTTTTTGGCAGTTTAAGCTATCGGAATGGATCATATATCTAGAAGTAGAAGAAATATAGGAAATAATTCGTTATTAGATTTTAAAAACAAAGAGAAACTTAATAAAAACATTTGAATAAAGCAAAGAATGATTATTTTGACTTAATAAAAGTTTATAAACTATGACAAATGTTGTTCTTGTTCTTTTAAGCCGTATTCTAAGTTCTTTCATTTATTTTCCTGCATCGTTACTTGTATTGAACTATGTTGCTAATTTATAAGTTTTGATATAGTTTGCACGCTCAGTCATGTGCATTCGACGATTTTCAATAGCATCAAGTACCATCTGTTGCCATTGTGATGTTGATTCCATGAATCTGTTCCTTTTAAAAAATTTATTGCGTTCATTTTGTATGATTTTGTTCAAGTTTTCAATTTTTTTCTCAAGAGTTAAAATTGCATGATGAATAATATCATTCTTGGATGACTTCAATTTCTCGATTTCATTCGATAAGCAGTCAGTAGTTGAAGACGTTTCCACAGTATCATCCAAAGTTTTAATATTAGTATCGATATTGTCGATCATTTCATGAACTAAATCAGATACTGATTTAGATATTAATGATGTTGATAGAAGCCGATATTGTAGCAAAGCAATCTCTTGTTTAGCTATCAATTGTTCTTTAGCAGCTTTCCATATACGTCTTGCTAAGATAATCTGAAGTAAATTCAAAATAAGAAAGTTTACAATGAAATCAAAATATTTTATAAATTATGTTTTTACGTGTGTCTTATTTGGTTCAGTAATCAAAAACCTTTGTAATAAGTAATGATCAGTTGCATCCAAGACTAAGATTTCTCTTTTATATTCGAATTGATTCCTTAATACTTGCTGCTTCTCTTGTACTAATTGACTAAGAATTAAATATAACTCCTTCATTGCATATATACAATCATCAATATTGCCACACTTCAATAAAATATCACGTTCAAATTGTTCAATCGCACTTTTTGTTGTTTCTAGATGTTTTTAAATTTGTTTTAAACGTTGTTCAATAAGAGACTTTGACCTACCATATATATAATTGATAGAGTATTTCTCAGCTGTCACTTTTGACATACGGCCATGCCAAATATTTCTTGTCGTACCAATATGATGATAATATTTCCATTGACTTTCTTGCAGTTGCTGAAAAGATAATTGATCAATTAAACTAATATATTGGCGGATAAAGTGTATTTTTTCGACTGGATTGAATATGTTATCGAACTTTTCTGATCGACTGAAAGCTTGTGATGTTTTTTGATGTAATACTTCATCTGATGTAGTAGTATAATCAACTGAATCCTTTGCAGTTGCTACTGTTTTGCACTTTTTCATTGATGCGGCTGTCTCAGCAACAATTGGACTAATAATTGCTGACTCTGTTGGTTCCATGATTACATTAGCTGTTGATAGTTTTTCATTGATAGGTAATTTTACACATTGCTTACGCAATCTTCGACGATAGCGTTGTAGTTTTCGATTTCCACGACATTTCTTCTTTTTCTGTTTCTCTACTTGTTCCATAGCTTGAGTGTTATTGAAATAATTTGAACACAAATCTTGATAAAATGGATTATCCATGATTGAAGTAATATAGTAAATTAATCAGGGATACTAAATCTGAAATAGAGTAAAGAGGGGTGATTGTCAAAACAAAACGAGTGAGTCTCGGCATAATTACTATAACTTTTTTATTATTGATTATTTTGAAAAACTTTCTTCACAAATTATCTAGTTAAACTTATTCTCTATTGATTGGTGGAAACCGTTTCTGAAAATCTTGTCTGTGAAGCTATCTACAGCAAGTTCTTTGTGGCCGAGTTTTCGGTTATCGAATTCCCCCGTTTTGTCCAAATCGATAAACTTGCTTTCTCTGTTGAGGTAAATGTATAAACCCAGCAATTTTTGTGTTGCAGCATAAAACCAAATTTCTGAACGATGGAGACGTCGGTTTTTGACAATTGTTTCACCAACAGATACACAAAAGGCTTCTCTACAGTCCTATACTAATTCGATTGCTAAAACCTTCGAAGAAGGTTTTGCTTGGACCTTTGCAAAACTAGTTTTGAGCAAACAATTTTTCTACATTTACCCCATGTGGGGTGAATGTGTAATTCAAGCCAAAAAAGCCGGGTAAACGTGTAAACTCAGTATTTCGACATGGATTTAGTAAAATCAAACTTTAAAAAGATCCCTATGGATTTTTAAAAGTTTCTTCACATGAAAATATTCAGTTTTCAATGCTCGATCATCGTAGAGCTTTTGTACGATACTTCGAATATTTCAAACATAGTTGTAAAGAGAAAATCATGATGTATTATTTGAAAAAGAAACTACAGCGTATCGTGATGTGTTTTTCGTATATGCGCCACAAGATGATCGTCTTATTCTTATTTGCTGATACTATGGACTATGTAGTAATGTCTATATTTGACGATGAAACGAATAAGAAAGAAAATTTTCTTTGTTCATATAAATCATTGTTATTCTTCATATTCCGCATTCAAATATATTTACCGGTGTCTTTGCAAAATCGAATAGAACTTAATTTCTTCATTTATTTCTTTTTTACTTTAACCAATATGACTCGTAAATACATTCGAAAAAAAACAATCTACTTACTCTGCTATTGATTTTGATATCGCACTTAAATGTATTCGAAAAAATACATTAACAGTAATGGAAGTAGGAAAAAAATATCACATTCCAGTATCAACGCTTTATGCACGGTTATCGAATCGTCGAGGTGGTGGAAAACCTGGTGCTAAAACGATTTTATCATTTGAAGAAGAAAAACTCCTGATTCATGTTGTGCAGAAGTATCAAGAATGGCAACAACCATTAACCCGATTAGATCTCATTTCAATTTCGCGTGATTTTATGTTAGAACTTAATAAAAGTAATATTCACAAAAATTCTTCTTTACGCGATTGGTTTGATGGTTTTCGCCAACGGTGGAAGAATGAGATCAAACTTGTTGAAGCATATAAACTCGAAAAAGTACGATCAGTTTCTTGCACTCAGTTAGTTGTTGGTAAGTACAAGCTTTTCTTTATTAACTATTCTTACTCATAAATATTAGATCGTTGGTTTGATCATCTGGAACGTGTGTTGGCGAAATTGCAGTTGTTCAATTCACCTGATGCAATATATAATGTAGCCGAGTCTGCTTTTGGTGATGATCCTGGTCGCAAGCAAGTAATTATCAAGAGAGATTCGAAATATGCTACATGCTCACAAGGTGGTTCAGGAAAAAGTTACACAACTTTGATCATGTGTACATCTGCAGCGGGAAAGTAGGTTATACTATACAGTACTTCTTTTTCTTACTAATTTTTCTTAGATTTCTACCTCCTTACATAATATATCGTGCTCAAAAATTATTTGACCTGTGGATGCCAAGAAACAGTTATCCTGGTTCTCGTTTTAATGCCACTACTTCCGGGTGGAGCGAGGAAACCGTCTTCTTCGATTGGTTACAATTACATTTCGTACCAAACGTTAAATCAGTTAAAAAACCGATTTTATTGATTATGGATGGACATCGATCACATTTATCAAGTCGAATAATCAAATTTGCGATGGATAATGGCATTCATATCGAGTGTTTGCTTCCTCACGGCACAACGATATTACAACCATTGGACGTTGTAACTCTGTCTNATAAGATAGTGTAATTATATAAGTAACGAGGGAGTATTCTTAGGTCGGCTTTTCGGTAAATTCGAACCTTCGCTGCGACTTGGGACATCCGCTCACGCTGTCATATGTTTGAGATAGATGGTATGAAACGTAGTACATCTGACAGGTTCATCACTATTTGTTTCGATACTCAAGAAAGATTTTACGATCGAAATAAAGAACATTATGAATTTCTTTCTTCTAGAGTAAAGAGGGGTGATTGTCAAAACAAAACGAGTGAGTCTCGGCATAATTACTATAACTTTTTTATTATTGATTATTTTGAAAAACTTTCTTCACAAATTATCTAGTTTAGCTTATTCTCTATCGATTGCTGAAAACCGTTTCTGAAAATCTTGTCTGTGAAGCTATCTACAGCAAGTTCTTTGTGGCCGAGTTTTCGGTTATCGAATTTCCCCGTTTTGTCCAAATCGATAAACTTGCTTTCTCTGTTGAGGTAAATGTATAAACCCAGCAATTTTTGTGTTGCAGTATAAAACCAAATTTCTGAACGATGGAGACGTCGGTTTTTGACAATTGTTTCACCAACAGATACTCAAAAAGCTTCTCTACAGTCCTATACTAATTCGATTGCTAAAACCTTCGAAGAAGGTTTTGCTTGGATCTTTGCAAAACTAGTTTTGAGCAAACAATTTTTCTACATTTAACCCATGTGGGGTGAATGTGTAATTCAAGCCAAAAAGACCGGGTAAATGTGTAAACTCAGTCTTTCGACATGGATTTAGTAAAATCAAAGTTTTAAAAGATCCCTATGGATTTTTAAAAGTTTCTTCTCATGAAAAATATTCAGTTTTCAATGCTCTATCATCGTAGAGCTTTTGTACGATACTTCGAATATTTCAAATATAGTTGTAAAGAGAAAATCATGACGTATTATTTGAAAAAGAAACTACAGTGTATCGTAATGTGTTTTTCGTATATGCGCGACAAGATGATCGTCTTATTCTTATTTGCTGATACTATGGACTATGTAGTATAGTCTATATTTGACGATGAAACGAATAAGAAAGAAAATTTTCTTTGTTCATATAAATCATTGTTATTCTTCATATTCCGCATTCAAATATATTTATCGGTGTCTTTGCAAAGTCGAATAGAACTTAATTTCTTCATTTATTTCATTTTACTTGAACCAATATGACTCGTAAATACATTCGAAAAAAACAATCTACTTACTCTGCTATTGATCTTGATATTGCACTTAAATGCATTCGAAAAAATACATTAACAGTAATGGAAGCAGGAAAAAAATGTCACATTCCAGTATCAACGCTTTATGCACGGTTATCGAATCGTCGAGGTGGTGGAAAACCTGGTGCTAAAACGATTTTATCATTTGAAGAAGAAAAACTCCTGATTCATGTTGTGTAGAAGTATCAAGAATGGCAACAACCATTAACCCGATTAGATCTCATTTCAATTTCGCGTGATTTTATGTTAGAACTTAATAAAAGTAACATTCACAAAAATTCTTCTTTACGTGATTTGTTTGATGGTTTTCGCCAACGGTGGAAGAATGAGATCAAACTTGTTGAAGCATATAAACTCGAAAAAGTACGATCAGTTTCTTGTACTCAGTTAGTTGTTGGTAAGTACAAGCTTTTCTTTATTAAGTATTCTTAATCATAAATATTAGATCGTTGGTTTGATCATCTGGAAAGTGTGTTGGCGAAATTGCAGTTGTTCAATTCACCTGATGCAATATATTATGTAGACGAGTCTGCTTTTGGTGATGATCCTGGTCGCAAGCAAGTAATTATCAAGAGAGATTCGAAATATGCTACATGCACACAAGGTGGTTCAGGAAAAAGTTACACAACTTTGATCATGTGTACATCTGCAGCAGGAAAGTAGGTTTTAATATACAGTACTTTTTTTTCTTACTAATTTTTCTTAGATTTCTATCTCCTTATATAATATATCGTGCTCAAAAATTATTTGACCTGTGGATGCCAAGAAACAGTTATCCTGGTTCTCGTTTTAATGGCACTACTTCCGGATGGAGCGAGAAAACCGTCTTCTTCGATTGGTCACAATTACATTTCGTACCAAACGTTAAATCAGTGAAAAAAACGATTTTATTGATTATGGATGGACATCGATCACATTTATCAAGTTGAATAATCAAATTTGTGATGGATAATGGCATTCATATCGAGTGTTTGCCTCCTCACAGCACAACGATATTACAACCATTGGACGTTGTAACTCTGTCGAAACTTAAGCAAGCGTGGAGAAAACTCTTATCGAGTCATTTTCAAAAAACGAATTCTCAATCGCTCACTAAACAAACATTTGCACTTTTAGTAAGTTTTCCTCCAATACTTAATTACAATGATAACCTTTTTCTATTTAGATATTACAATTGTTTCGAAATCATTTATTACCAGGTCATTGTTCTGCTGGATTCGCAAAATCTGGAATATATCCTTTCGATAGACGTGCTGTTTCAAAGGAGAAACTTCTTCAACCTTTAGCAACATCAGGTGTTGATGAATCAACACCTCAATCGAATACAACTGATGATATTTACAACACTCCACCAAGAATTACATCTCATTATCGTTTACGTCGATCATCATGTCCAAACAGTTCGTTAAATAGAGTATAGACAAGTTGATTACCATTTAATGGTTTTTTTTTCTAGATATCTTCTTTAAACTAAATAACAATTCATCGTCAATCAATGGTAATCTTGATATAAATACAAAAACTATCAATAACATCGACATAGATTTGTCTACAGTTGTTTCCACAACATTGGGTATGCTGGTAGTACATAAATGTCATCCTATTTTATTTTTATTTATATTAGATGTCGAAAACTCAATTCCTTTGCCTTCGATGAATTCGTTGAAAACTAATGATCTTATTCCAAGTACGTTATTTTAGAATAGATATGTCATTTTCTATATCTATCATATGTTGCTACTATAACAATCGAAGTTTACTCAGTCTTTTATTTCATAAAGCAACATATAGATCACGCAGGTCTTTCCGCTTATCCTTAAGACGTTTCTAGTTGTTATTTTTTTCGATTAGTTTCTGTCCCTAATCTTCATCATCACACTAATCCTGTATCAACAACTATCGAATTAACTTCCACAGCAGTTATAGGTAGGCTATTGCTTGAGAAAAGTGTGATTAATATTTTTCACAAATATAGATACTTCATCAGCACTATCTGATGCTATGAGAGTGCTTTACTCTCATGTTGATCAACCAGTGTTTCCCGGTAAATTTATTTCTCAGAAGTTTGCTAGAAATGTTTTATAAAATGTTTAGAATCGATTTACTCATCCGTAACATCATCTGATACTGGTCTGTTGAATGAAAATCCGTCAGGTAAAGGTACTTTACTAAACTTATATAGAAATTCTATGTTACATCTCCTGTTGTAGTTGCTGATACTAATCTGTTGAATTGTCAAAGTGATGATCAAGGTCTTCAAATAGCATGTACAGTTTCATCAGCTGTGCCATCACCTATGAACTGCATCGTTTCGAATGATGAAACACTCAGTGCTTTAACGAAACCTATTGATAAACATATGGCTCCTTCAATCACTCAAACTAATCATAAAAAGAAACAAGTAGAACGTCCTTATGGAGAAAGCATCACGAGTGTTGATGCTTATATGAAAATTTAAAAAAATGAAAATGCTCGAAAGCGAAAAATAACTAAAGAGAAATCTACAAGTGCTAAATTTGATTCGAAACAGACTAAAAGGTATGTTTTCCTTGCAAGTAAATAACTGCGGACACATTTCTTCTTTTCATAGTACCAGAAAAAAGAGAAAAACCAGTGAATCAGAAAACGCAGAAAAATCATCAAATAACAACATGAGTTTTATCACGAATTATCAAACACCATTTACTAATACGTCGAATTTCAATCAATCATCATATGGGTTTTCTTTATCTACCACACATGGTAGTAATTTTCCTCTTTATAATTTCAACAATTATTATGATCCACAGATGATTCAAAATCATCAAAATCTTTATTTTAACAACCATCAATTTTGTTACAAATGTAATACTCCGATGTATTTCAATGGGGAACTTATTTTCAAATGTTATTCATGTGGTCGATTATGCTGCAATACCTGCATACGTACTTCTTCTATTTCAATGCATACTTATAATTATCAATGCGAATACTGCTCACTTAATACTGCTGTCAACATATGTTCTCACGAGGGAACCATCTGACATGATACCTCCCGTTTTCATTCGTTCATATCTTATTTAGTTGAGCGCATTGGTATGGTAAAAACCCTAGATGGGTTTTCCCCCAATCTCTTCCTTTCAAGAGTTACCCTCATTTTACTGGATTTTCAAGGCTTCCCTGTGTGTTTAGCCTCCAAGCTAAATCATGGAGTTTTGACCTGAAATGTTGCCCATAGGTATGCCACAGGACACTCAGTATATACTAAAAATTTCATCAAAAAATAATCTTCTTTTTTCGAGATATTAGGTGTGCAATGAAAAGGTGTTTTTTCGACTTTTTTAAAATTCAGTCTAAAAAACTGTTTATAATAAAAAATTCATTATCTCAAGAAGGGAACTTGTGTTCCAACTGAAATTTTTAGCATAGATAGACTTGAAGACTCCCAACATTTTCTAAAAGTTTCAATGAAAAAGGACGTCCCCTTGTTTAGAAACCCGATTTGCAAGAAAAGCTAATTTTTCAATGAATTCCGAGAAACAACTATTTTTAGAAAACTCGACATCTACAAAACGCTAAGTCCTTTTTCATTGAAACTTTCAGAAAATGTTGAGAGTCTTCAAGTCTATCTATGCTAAAAATTTCAGTTGGAACACAAGTTCCATTCTTGAGATAATGAATTTTTAANGAATGTCATGTTTCTTCCTTTTACCATATCGGAAATCAATCTGTCACCCTAGGATAGGACTAAGAGGCTTAAAGAGTATCCAGCATAGTACCATATCAGAACCTAAGAATATCCCTTAAGGGCACGACTTGGGGATCAAAGATATCATGCTACAACACTTATAGATCTGGCGTATCGTTGTGTCATGGTATTTGATGACTCAAGTGTATCCTTTCACTATAGGACTCGAGGACCCAAAGGGCGCCCCATATGATCGTACATGATGGTCCAAGACGGTTTCCCTAAGGAAAAAAAAGATGTTTCAGAGTATCTCTCGCATGCCGCTCGAGAGTCTAGGGTAGTTTCCTCTCATAGAACTTTGATATCCAAGCGTATCGTGCTAGCGTGGTACTCGAAGACCCGAAGGGTACCCATTTAGTACACAGTAAGTGTACCCGATTTGAGCAGTTGCTGTATAGTGAAAATATACTATCTAATCGCGCTTGAATACCTTCTTTGGTCTACAGAAATTAAAAGGAATACTACTAGAAAAATACGAATTCAATGTTCATTCTGGCGAAAAAGACGGGTAGCGGACAGATTTGTTTTGGAAACTTTTATAACTATCCCGCGTTTTTACCCTTATGTTCTTATACCAGAAGATGCAGTTTTTCACGAGCTTTCAGGATCTATCTTCGTTTTTGTGGGACACCTGACTAATAGTAAACTTTTGGCCGAAATACGTAAAATGTGATAAAAAATGGCCACGCATTTTTGTATTTCAATCTCATAAGTCACTTATTGAACTATGGTCCTTTACATGTTTTTTTAGAGCAGATTCTGCGCTATCGAATGGTATAAGATACTTATATGTTTGATTGATCTCTAACGAAGATATTGGTCAAAACAAGAAAGTCATGAAAAAAGCACAAAATTTGAAAAGTGATTTTAGGGTGCTAAACTTGCGACCCTGATATCTCCGCTATTAGTAGCACATGCGACCCTGATGTTTCGGCTTTTGTATATACACAACATGACTTCTCAAACGTGATACGAAACGTCGAAATTCCAGAACCATCTCCGGACAGTTTGGTCCCTCTTGTGAAATAGTCTCTCTTAATTAAATAAGCAAATTATTGTTAATTAATAGTATAAGCTTTTTCTTCGCTTTCGACTGTTCTATTTTAGAGATATTAACTAATAGCTTGATTATTTTTTAGCTCTTTCAAGTTATTTTTCTTGCCAGAATAAGTCATATTATTTTGTTTTTCTATAGTAAATCTCACGGGTATTGCCCAAAAACAAAGCCATTTGATATTGCGAAGTTATGTCCTGCGACATTCTGTCCGGTCACCATACCATCTTGATAATCATTCTATTTAAAAATGTGAAAAACTTCCAGTTTGTGATAATTATATTCACTCTCACAAACTCTCAAATAATTAAAGTATCAATCATCTTTATTTTATTGAAAAACAAATATTTCGTTCTGACTTTTGTTTTTATTCATATGTGTTTGATGATATTCTTGGTTAGAATAAAACGTCAAATTTTGCTGCTGAATGAGATGGAAATGATTCATAGTTTAATCATTTATTATTTTTACCTATTCAATATTATACTATATGATTAGCCAGAAGTATGAAAGTTTTTTATGTAAAACATGACGAGAGATTGTTGAAGCAAATATTTTTAATATTATTATTAGAAGGAAAAGCAAGCTTATGGAATAAAAAGAAATGCTTTTTAAGAGAAAGATATTTGTTCATATAATAAATGTTTTGTGTTGGCCAGATAGATAAATAATAATAATAAGAGAATATATTTTTATCAGAAATATTATTGTGTAATCGAAAGTTTTAATAGAGTTATATTTTAGAATATTTTCTATAAGATAATTAGATCAAAGTTAAATCGTTCAAAACTAAACATCATCATTTTCATTCTTGTAGCATTAAGAATTCCAATTATATCAAAACTATTAACTATGAATCACAACGATATACAAGTATGTTAAGTTATTTTTTTATTAATATATTTTACAATTTTTCGATTATTTTAGATTAAAGTATCATCTATTCAATCAAAAACATTGTATGTAAATTATATTTTATAAGAAATACAAAATAATCATTGAACATTTTAGATTTAAACGTTTTCAAAAAAGAAAAATTAGATGGATTATAATTTTTAGTATTGTTGCAATTTTGATCATTTTGATCATTATTATTCCAACAGTTATTATCAAGAAGAAAAATAAAGATACGACAACAACAACAACAACAACCACAACAACAGAAATAATGACGATCACGCTAGAAACAATAAAATCAAGTGAAATTACAGAGAAACCATTGACAACATTAACAAAAGGTATTAGTTTTCGAAAAGTTCGTTGTTGAAAATGAGATATATTTGAAAGAAATGGACAAATACTGTTGCACATATTTCCGAAGTTAGATCGCAAAAAAATAAACAAACAGTTAGAGAATATGAATGTTGGTTTAAATTACAACAAGATAATCGCTTCTCTTTCACATCCGTATAAGAGTCAATAACAATAAGTATAGTTTAGAGTTAATCCCTCTACTGAAAGGAGGGTTATGCGTCGAGCAGGTATTACAGAAAAAAACGAGTTGATGTTGGTTAGTTGGTTGGTTGGTTGCAGAGATGGGCAACTCCGGGGTTCTGCCACTCCAACTCCACTCCAACTCCAGTCGTTTTCGTGAACTCCACTCCAACTCCAACTCCATCATCATTAGGGTCCAACTCCACTCCACTCCAACTCCAGTTGATTCTTCAGAATTCCGCTCCAACTCCACTCCAACTCCAGCTATTTTCTGCAAACTCCACTCCAACTCCAACTCCATTGTGCTACATCGCAACTCCAACTCCAACTCAACTCCACTTCAACTCCGTTTCGTTCAGATTGGAATAGTTCATACAGAGACTCTGAGAGTATAACTTTTTGTTCGTAAATTGATGGTCAACAGTGACAAGGTGTAAAAATGTTTGTTTTTTATTCATGGAACTTCAATATCAACATGACGTATTCAACTCAACAGATCAATATTGCATTTAACAAATGTTAATTTTGCCAACGAATCTTTGGTCAGCCGACTACGATGTGGTCTCATGAGTAGCCCACTTCGAGAAAACACTCGCTCAGCAGGAGCCGATGTCGCTGGTACACACAATACCCTCATGGCTAATCGATATAAGTGTGGACAATGGCCTTTTCTTGCAAAAATAAGATCACTTTCATAACGTTGATCCTTCAAAAATAATACCATCTCTTCGTTGATCTCGTCGATAATATCGGCGCGCATTTTCTTTGAAGCTGCTGCCGATGAGGTTTCGCAATATGAAAATAGACTCTTTCGCTTCGGCGTAACACTGGCACCGGACGACTCTTTGACACCCGATGGATCGTCACCAGCGATTGCTGCCGTCAGCTCATTTGGTGGATCATCAACAGTTTGAGTAATAACCGATGAATGCTCAAGGCGAAAGGCTGCTTGGATGACTAGTAGCTTTATTCGATCACATAAACGAATCCTAGAACGAGAGAAATACATCAGTTTTTCGTCTCATATGGGTTACATGTATTCCAAATAACATTCATTAGTGTCATACATCCGCTGCAAATTAGAAGAAGAATGTGTCTGCGAATTATTGTGAGGCTTACTTCGTTTCTTCAGATAATGCTGATTGTAAAATCCAACGAAGACGAAACTGTCCATCAAGGAATGCGGAGATAAGAAAAATATCGTCAGAAAATAGACTAAATGTGCTTCGGCGCTTGATAGAGTCATCGACAGGTATTTCAAGATTAATAAGTAGACCACCAAATCGCTGCTTCAATGAGAGAATAAGTGCGTGGCATAATGAACTCGAATGTTTGGATAATTTCGACTCATTTTCGAGATCAAAATAAATGGCTAGTACACTTGGTGCCACTAGCGATATCGACAAGCACTGCTCAGTTTGTGTTCGGGTAGTGGCTTCGGCAAATAATGTGAAAATCGATGTAAATTCACGTAACACACTTAAATCCTTCATGGATAATATCAATTCAGTTTTCTTTTGCTCTGCCAGAAGATCGTTCAGTAACGCATTGGGTATATCGAGAACTTTCGTTATAGTAATGAATTGAGAGTTCCATCGTGTGATAACAGCTTCTGGAATACTGAACTTCAACTCCTGCAATTTTTCAGCCACTGGTATACTCGTATGGCTTAACTTGGCAATTTGAGCCACCTTGGCCAATGCCGATCGAGAACAATTACTTTCTTTTAAACCGTCTTTAACAACCAATTGAAGGGTATGAATAAAACACGGCAAACGTAACAATTCTTCTCCTCTCTCAGACTCATTTAGCACGTTTTCATCATCAGGACGATTTCCTTCAGACATGCTCAAGTTTATTTCGTCTACATCATCATCGATGTCTTCAACGTCCTCCTCCTTGACGAAATATGATTCGAAACCTGGAATAACTAGTTCGCCGAAAGCCGCTAAATTGTTCGACGCGTTGTCCGTAATCAAGCGAACGATCTTATTTCCAATAGTAAAAGCCGTTGATACACGTTCATATTCTATGTATAGATTCTCGCTGGTGTGGCTACCTACAACAATTAACTAATTGACATGTAAAACAATTTAATTACTGCGGACTAATAACTTCGAGATCAGCCGATTCTTAACCTCGCGAAAGAGAAAAGTTTACTGAGTTCATTCTCTTTTGATGTGTGCTGGATGTATTCACTTCACACGCACTTCGATGACCCTGACTATTCACGTTCTCCGCTCGCATTGTCGTCTATTTTGTTTTCTACTCGTAACGACAATTAAGTGCAAAAGATGGTCAACACCCGTTTTTCTTTTCTTTCTGATAACCAAGCTTAAGTATGTTTTCTCTGATACATCCAGCATGACTAAGATGAAAGTAGCCGAAAGTATACTAGTAATATTCTTTGTTTCGATGGATCAATACACGTTATTCAGACGAAGAATGCATCCTCATTGACCTTTTCCTTTTCTTGCCGTCTCTTCTACACACTTCTCCAGGCCTTGAATTAAACAATATATTTTACCTGAGAGTGGATTAAACGCAAGCAAGTGAGCTTTCAGTTGACCCATTCCGTTGATGTAATGGATAGTAACTGCATAAAAAGCACGCATACGACGATCTGTCCACGCGTCGAACGTCAAAGAAACGAACAGAGCTGATGTGCATACATTCTTCAATTTGGTCGAAATTTGATCATATGCTCGAGGTAGATAAGAAGATACGATTGATCGGCGAGATGGAACACGAAATTTCGGATCGACTGTCGCCATAGCCCGAACAAATGCTGTTTTTTCCGTAATTGATAATGGCAAGTCGAGTCCGATGACGAAATCATGAAATACCATTCGTGTTAACTCAATTTGACGCGGATGACATAACGAGTATTTTGCTGTATGAGTTGTCGGAGACAAGCTGATATCCAACGTAGTTTGCTGCATCCTGTCGCCCGATTTCGTCCCCTTGGCCACATCTTCTGACCACAGCTGAAACTCAGCTGGATGTTTCCGTTGCAAATGACGACTATAGTTCGACGTGGAATTTTTCACATGCCAGACTTGTTCCTTGCATAAGGCACATCTTGCAGACGTTTTACCTTTGAGATCACCAGTGGTATACTCTTTGAAATCATTGTAATAACGCTCAAGACCTTGACGACCAATTTTTGCTTTGGTCACTCCCGGAAGTTTGTCATCTTTAGATGAATCCGTTTCTCTGCTACGTGAAGGAAGCGTTAATTCGATTGTTGATGCAGTAGGTGAAGAATCCATAGCTATTGAAGCTGACAGCGGTTGAAGAGAAAACAGCGAAATGCGTGTTTGACTGATCAAATAGTTTAAGAAATGACTATAATTCGATTATAAACCAGCGGCTTCATGAATTCTTTCTACGTTTCTATTCTTTCTCAAAGTGCAATTGTTGGAGACTATTCGTGTATAAATAGTTGTTACTGCTGTTCTCTTATAAGTTACGAAGCCGATTGGAGTTGCCCATCTCTGGTTGGTTGGTTCGTTCTTTCACATCACTGTTCGATAGTGACTATTCAGTGACCCTAGTGGGGGACAAAGTTTGACCGAAGGGTAATCGAGGTCGAGGATCTCGAATCCAGTGTTAGATTTTCGAAATTCCAATTAGCTCATTAGCTAATTAGCTAATTAAGGAATGAAAATTTTCTTCGTTGTCAAGTCAGGGTTGACCGAAGGGTAATCGGGGTCGGGGATCTCAATCCGAGGTTAGGTTTTTCATGAACACCTTCTGACCCGTTTTTTGCGACAAAGGATCAATTTTTTAGACGATAATGTTTTAAGCGGCAATATGTAGAACAAAATGTAATAGCTGACTGACGTCCGATCGCTGGATCTCCATAGTCATCAGCATATTACTGAGATCACACACTTTTATAAACAGCTATACTATACGAATATCATCTGGTACCAGTCATTCAAAATAATGTTTCGCTGGTCAGGTGTTGTCTTCAACAGTCACAGTAGCACAAAGAGGGTGACTTTTAAAGAAGGAATAGAAGAGAATGAATGAATTAGTTTCAAAAGTGACTCTAGACTAAATGGAAGAGTGAAAATGTACATGTAGCGGCTAGCCGCGAGTGGCCGACCGGAGGGAGGCCGACGAGCGACTAGTCGTCGATTTGCAGAATAATATTGTTAAGAACAAACTTTGTGATTTTTATAGAGCTTTAAGATTTCTTGGTCAGAAATTAAGTATTGCTCTGTACGAACATAGGTGGCAGCTATTTAAGGTTCCTCGTGGTGGAGAGAAGATTGAAACCTTTTCCAGAGAATCATTTAGCTATGTAAAGCTTCTAAGTTTTTGATTATGAATTGATTTTCCGAAATGTGCTCATTTTCGGAACGCGTCTTCGTCCGAATGAAGTTAAGATAGTAAAATAAGTACGCATGGGAACAGCTAGCCGTCAGTAGCCGACCGAAGGGAGGCACACGAACGACTAGGTGCTTCTTTTGAAAATTAGTTGAAAAGTGAGATTTATAAGACTGTCGCATGGTGTCCATAATTTTTCTAAGGTATATATATATGTCGTATCGAAGTTAGCTTTTGGTCGAAGTTATAACTTCGATACGACATATATACGACGTCTTTTCGAGCTTCGAGAAAAAACTACGTAGATCACCAACTCATTCAAGTAGAAATGATAATAAAAGATATACTGTAGGTCACGAAGTTGTGAAGAATTTCGGCAACTTTGCTAGAGTCGGACTCAACAAGAACGAGGTACTTTTTAATATGAAAATATCATTAAACACTAATTAGGTACTAACGGCTAGCGGTGAAGGATCGACCGGAGAGAGGCCGACAAACGACTAGGTGTTATAATTTCCGAAGATTTCAGGAAGTGAAATTAGTCTACGTAAAACATTCTGACAAATTATCAAAAGATCAGATCGTTCAACTAAAATAACTTTTTTCTCTATTCGGACGAATAGTAGCGCTCTAACTCTAATATTATCCTTTCAGTAGAGGGTTTAGCGGCTACTAGGCCGCGTTACTTGTGTATTTTATTAATAATTAGTTGTATTTATTTGTTATGTAGAATGGAAAACTACCGGAAATCTGAATTTTGCCCGATTTGATCATACAGCATCGAGGTTATCAAATGGAAAAGTATTAGTCACTGGTGGCTCTGATAGTCATTTGATCCAGAGTGCTGAGTTATATGATCCATCGACAGGTAATTGGACAACAACAGGAAAAATGAATGTTGCACGATCTGATCATACAGCATCGATCTTATCAAATGGAAAAGTATTAGTCACTGGTGGATGGGGTCATCATTTTCTCAACAGTTCTGAGTTATATGATCCATCCACCGGTAATTGGACAATAACAGGATATATGAATGTTCCACGAAATCGTCATGCAACCTCGATCTTATTAAATGGAAAAGTATTAGTCACTGGTGGATGGAGTTATGTTCAGTACAACAGTGCTGAATTATATGATCCTCTGACAGGTAATTGGACAACAACAGGAGATATGAAAGGTGACCGATATGATCATACAGCATCTACGTTATCAAATGGAAAAGTATTAATCACTGGTGGATGGAGTAATGGTTATCTCAATAGTGCTGAATTATATGATCCATCTACAGGTAATTGGACAAGAACAGGGAATATGAACGTTGCACGATCTTATCACACAGCATCGGTCTTATTAAATGGAAAAGTATTAGTGAGTGGTGGAGACAATTCTGGTTCCCTCGACAGTGCGGAGTTATATGATCCATCGACAGGTAATTGGACAAGAACAGGAAGTATGACTGTTGCACGAGCTCATCATACAGCATCGATCTTATCGAATGGAAAAATACTAGTCACTGGTGGAATTTATGGCGTTTGGATCCACAGTGCTGAATTATATGATCCTCTGACAGGTAATTGGGCGACAACGGGATATATGAGTGTTGCCCGACTTGATCATGCAGCATCGGTCTTATTAAATGGAAAAGTATTAGTCACTGGTGGTCTGAGTAATACTTGGCTCGACAGTGCTGAATTATATTAAATAATGAAAGGAAAATACGAGAAAACTTGTTTAAATGGAAAATGAAGATAAACAGAAATCTTTTTAATTACTTTAATTAGGTGAAAAGGAAACAAAATACTCAAAAGTTTTTTATAAAAGAAACTAGAAATTACATTAAAACTAGATGGCACACGAGTTTCAGAATCGTATGCGAAATGCGGCGCGAAACCACGGATCACTTATTGAATAGCATACGAAATTAAGTATTTTCAGAGGACAAATCTTTAATAACTTGAGGGTAGGGTTGTTCAATAACTGAATTCAACTTTCGAGTTTGACACTACTGTTATAAGGATGAACTCAGCACACTTTTCTCCAATACAAGGACAGTTAGCGATGATGAGAGCATGTTTGTTAATCAAAGTAGCTCTATTACTGTGTTTTCGTGCTAAAACCATAGCACTTGCGAAGTTTAACTGTTATCGCATTTTTTTGTTCCGTTCTGAAACATATAGTTGACATAGTAGTATCTATACGTGCCTTATTCACGTAAGTCAAACCACGCATGTTCAGAAAGAAAGAAAAAAAATTGAAAAACAATGATACGAAAGATCATCCACGTGGTGATACTGCGCATAGTATTACTTATATCATCTACGATTCTTTAATGTATGCACCTCGTGCCACTGATGAAAGAGTCGCGATTGTACGACTTTTTCAAAGTTTGGAATGAAACTGACGTACAAAGATTAAGGAACAATTATTTTGACACACCCCTCACCTTACCCTCAAGATAACAAAAATGAATGAGAAATCTGTATTTCTCAACTTTATGACATATCCATTAATACATTCGATCAATCAATAAAATACAACTATATAAATAAATATGTTAAGATTCTTTGTATTATTTATAAATATTTCAATTAAATTATATTTTTCTTCGACAAAACCAAGCGCTTGAATGATTCCGAAATAAGATTGATCAATTTGTTTTAGAATATTTATTATTTTAATGAATAAATGAAAATAATTAATCGTTGATTGACAAAAAATGATTAAATATTGAATTGATTTATTCATAGAAATTTTCTTCCCAGGTCGAACACTCTGGCACGGAAACGGCCGGTTCGATGGTACTCCGGAGATTTCATGAAAGCAGTATTTCCGGTGAGCGGGTTTATGTGGTTTGGATCGAAACCGACAGGAACATATTGAAACCGGTAGCCGAATACGGTTACCACATTTCTCCATCAGATTCCTGACTTTTTCCAGGCGGGTTCCGCTCAGAAATGACGAGTTTCCTCAGGGATTTTGTCGGGAATTCATGAAATCCGACTTCGGGAGCCAACGTCCTGAGTTCTGATACATCATTTAAAAGAAAACAATCAATAACATTATTTATTGTTTCATTTAGATAATAATTGAAATTGTAATAAAACTATATGATGTCAATCTGAATATTGTTTATGACTTTCAATCTTTTCTATTATTGAAAATTTTATGAATATTTTTTTTTGATTTAATACATTAAAATGAATAAATCTTAGACATAAAACTTATAATTTGATGCAAGAAGTGATCTTTAGAA
>CAJNOJ010000298.1:58937-85646 GCA_905250025.1 Adineta ricciae | reverse complement strand
CATCACACTCCTAAACCGCTGATGGTTCTGTAGACATGTTACAGAACTACGAATGGTTTCGCATACCGCATTAAAAACCTGTGGATGGTTTTTGCTACCAATTGCCGAACCTTCTCGACGCTACGGAGCTTAAAATAGTTCGGCAGTTCAAGCACGGAACATTTTTCGTTTTTCTGAACTTAAAATGGTTCAGTCGAAGTATAGGAAACCTTTTAGGTTCGGTAAAACTCCTTCTTTTTTTGAGTGCAACGTTTATCGATAAAGACCATTGGCCACCCAACAGTCCAGATCTTAACCCGTTGGTTTACAGTATTTGGAATGAATTTGGGAAGGTCAGCAACTGGAACAAAGTGACATCTAAAGGAATACTTATCCAAGAATTAGAAAAAGCAGTAAAAAAATCGAAAAGATGTTGCATTTGAAAGTTGCAACTCTTGGACGAATCGATTGTATCGTATGTCTCAACATGGTGGAGATTATTTAAGATAATAAGAAGATATAGGTTTTGTAGAGAATTGAACGACGAATCTTTTGATAAAAAAGTGTTTTTTAAGCATTGAGACATGAGTGAAATATATGGAAAATACGGAGAGGCTCATTTATTCTTCGACAACCGTTAATGTCTAGCGTTCTTGTAAAAAGAAGCCGATCTTGTAGTATAAAATTTGATAATTTTATATTGATGCATATACGATTGTAAACTTTTTGGTTTATTTGAGATCACTAATACACAATCGACGAGTAATGTGGGTGCCTGTTGGCGATAGTTTTATGGCAAATCGGCCACTAGGAAGTCAAGCAAGTGGTAGTCTGATGGACAACATTTTGTCCGATAGAAGGAGGACGGTACCCCGGAGAGAACGACGGGAGAGATTGAGGGCCCATTATCCTGAGGCACCACCAACAGCAACATCGAAGGAGAGGATGATGGGTCACTCAACACACCACAGTCAACCAAGATCATTTACAACAGCAATAAGGGTGGTAACATAGGTGGCCAGGCAACGCCACAAATGGCCACCCTCAATCTCTCCGATAAGGAGTCTTGATGGAGACATGAGGCCCTGCAGTCTTTCTCTTCCTCTTTTATTTATTGTTTGAGAGGTCCATTCGGCCATCTTGTGTAATCCAGTATACTTTATTAAAACTAGTTTTGAGCTCTAGCCTGCCATTAAAAACCCTCTTTTTTCTCTTCTAGATGCTGATGACGTCCAGTAGTAACTTGATAGAAACTAGTCAATAAGATACAACAAATTTTTCAAATTTAGTTTGAATTTAAAATTATTTTTTCTCGAGTTTGAGTTGAGTATTGTTTTCTATTTGAGAAGAGACTAATAGTTATTCTTGTCAAAGTACATAACTATCTACTTTTTCTTTTCGTTTTATTGAGTCAATCAAGCCGAGAATGGCCATAGGGAAATATCTCTCGTTTTCAGCGAGTGTCTTAGGATACGGCGGGAGCCAAGAATGGATGAAAATGAACGAGCGTTCGTTAGAAGAACACAGAAACGAATATCACAATGGAACTCAGACAAATGATGGACTGTTAGTAAGTCGAAGCATTTCGAACTTGAAATCAACGCCCCTTTTTCCTTTAGCACGCATACGATCCATTGAATCGCGTTCATATAAGCTACCAAATCAATGAATTGTATTGCAAGATGGATGATTCACCTTCAGGTAACTTGTTGTCATCGAATGAAATCGAAAAAGCATTACATGAAGAAATATGAAATTTGAAAATGAACTTTAGGACATTCTATTATTTTTTCTTGATCTCATTGTTTTGCCATTTTTATTGAGTTTTTTTCAAACAAATGACAATTACAATGTGGAACCAAAATACGTTAATATGTGATAATGTCTGCTGGGAGGGTTTAATTGATGGTGTTGATTGAATAAGATTCGCCGCGGGATACCACAACGCCGTTTTCATTTGTGACTTCCGTTGTTTTGAGAGTTTGTTTCTTTCCGTTGGCAACTAGTTCTTTGGTGCAGACAGTTGTTGTCAGTTTTTCATCAGATGGCGTGCCAACGGTTTTGGTACAAACAGGATCGACAGCATCAAGTAGCTTTCGATCTTCTGTATCAACCGAAGGAATCGTCCAACTGTGTGCTATGGCAATGAGCACTAAGAGACAGGTTACTTGCATTAAACCGGCCATGAATATTCACTGAGCGAGTGTTGCTTGTTGAATGAGTTGATTGGTAACTGATTTGATTGATGTTCCTGCTCGAACGTTTATATATGCATCGAACGAGAGAAGGCACCTGGCTCTTTATCCCTCTAATCTATTTTTGGATGCTCCCATTGTAGCAAAATCAAGATCGTTCTCGGATGCGAAAAACAACGGGTACATCATTAAATGAAGAGATTAGGCGATGAAGCAAACGCTTGCAGATCTGATTACAAGCAAGAGGGCGAGAAAAGATATCAATCATGTGTATATTGTATTGTCTATTGTATTCTCTGTGTAAAAAAGCGTCATACTAAACCATAAAATGTTTCAGATTTCGGTACCATTTTCAGAACCCTTCAGGGGTCGAGCAAAATTTGGTTTTATCTCAAACTCTTTTCAATTTCTCTAAAAATGGTTCTAGCCTTCCAGAGAACAATGCATTTTAGTCGCTTTACCTTCCACTCTCTGTTGGTTCTATACTTGATTACTTATCTTTGTCTTTTATCTGTCAATTCTACCCTTACCCTATCCTCAGCTACCTATATCTAAGCATATTCTATACTTTCTACTTCTATTCTTAATTTTAACTTTATCTTCAACGGAATTCTCCTACATCTATCTTTACTTTTACGCCATATCTTATTCTTGGTACCTACTGTGATTAGTGAAACATTGATATCTTCGAAATCAGATTATCAGTAATTCGAAGAGTTTCATCTGAGGGCCATTTGCACTTTCGACGGAAAAATCTAATTATGATAGGGATATGATAGGAGTCTGATCTCAAAATCATGACAACACTCACGCTCAAGCTTTTCAAAAATCGTAAGTTAAAATTTTTGAATGTATTTATAAATGCATAAGCTAATTTGCTTTCAAATAATACGAAAGTTTATAAAAATTCTATTCATAGAAATACATTTTGAAGTCACTATTAAATAAATTGAACACAAGTTCAGATATAGAAAATGATTTTCCCCTGATTGTAATGCAGGATTGAAAACAATATTTTTAATTGTCGAGTTTTGGCACGGTGTTAGTCAACTTATTTTTGCGAAGACATCTGCATTAATCTCTTGCGAAATAGTATATTCAACAATCGAAATATGCACAGATTCTTGCAAAGCTCAATACATGCTTACAAGTAGCAAAGAAATATCACATTATAAATTGTTTTGTAAATTTGGAAATATTGTTGGCATTTTCATTACAGTTCATCTAATTAAAGGAGAAGTCTTATGTTTTCCCATATCGACGGATACGTATTCTAATTATCTGGTATTGTCATTTGGGCAGTAGGAATATTAAGTAACATGAATGATAATTTCAAGACTACTTGTAAGGAAGTTGTTAAGATTGCCGACAAATGTCAGCATCAAAGGTGGTACGATGTAAAGCTTTTTTATATGGTTTGAACTGTCTTAATCTAATGATACAACCTTTCAGATTGACGGGCGACCGTTATGGAGGTCGAGGATGTTAGACAGAACCATTTTCTCTTAATCATGGTTCTGGATGAAAAACATATGGTGCAATATAAAACCATTTTTCGTATCTGGAACTATTTTTCGTTCGTAAAGGTTTCGTATTTTAAAAAGTAGCGCAAACTAACACTATTTTTTGTATACGGAACCATTTGGTTTTTCGTATGCTTTTTAAAATTGCCTAAAACCTTTTGATGGTTTATTGGTAAACAAATAAAATCTTAAATAGTTCCCTATAATCCGTTTTTTTACAGAGTTCGTTAGAAATGTGTTTTGTTTCAAAATCAACGTTTTATTTTTGGTGGAGTTTTGAGATATTTGGTGATTTTAGGATTTTTTTTCATCTCGGCACGGTTTTGTTTCAACCATTGATCGTTGTCTAGGGCCTTTTTATTCATTCCGAGAAGTGTTTTAGCGAACGAATGAAAGAACAAATCTACCCAGATTAATTGGTTACCGACGCAGAATGGACTATCTTTGCCGTATAATTTTGCAAGTGTTTCAAGATTTTATGAATGTTTTGGTAATTCGCCAGGAAAGAATTTCTTTAATAATTCTTGGTTGCTTGCTTCATCTGGTTCTTGAAATAGCGTTAAAACGGCGACTCAACAGTTTGTAAATACTAAAATCATCGTTTTAATGAATATTTGAAGCGTTCAAGTTTTCTTCGTAATAAGACATTAGTCTGTGAAATTTCGCATGATATTACTCGTGAAGTGGCGGAGGTCAAAGCATTTTAAAGTTACTTGAGAAATTGAGCAAGTATTAATTCTTGAACTTGTGCGTTTCTCCACATTTTATTTTCGTTAAAATCTTGAAGCTTTTACGGATTTTTTCTGGTGCTTGTCTGTCTGGGCAGTATCTGGAAAGATTCTCGAAAACTATTGTGTTCAAAAAGAGTAACAGGAAAAATTTTTTGTTGATAGACACAAATGGTTAACCCAACAAAGCAATGACAGTGCAGAAAAAATTTTAAAAAAGAAACCAGATTTTTTTAATCAAAAATGCTATCGATGGTAAGCGTTGGTAAGATGATTACTATCTAATTCAAAAGTAAATAAGCAATTTTGAAAAAGAAAATTGCAATGGGCAAATCTCCAAAATGAAATGCGTAATTGTTCTGCACATAGACAATTCATCGCACATGCATACTATAATTGATTTATATTGAAAAATGATCTGTTACTGATTGACATAGCTACATATGCAATTTAATTAATACAAAAACTACATTTTCGTCAACAATGCTTTGAGTAATATGAAGAGAAACGTAGTATTCTGATGGTATCTCCAGCAAAAAATCTGGACAAATTCAAACGATATAAGATAACATATTATCAAACTTTCAAAAAGTAAAATAGAGTTGAAAGTCTCAGAAGTAAAATATTAATGCATTGCGCATCGAAGAAAGTTTCATTCTCTTTGTCCTATTAAATGGTTGTCAGTGCGATAGATCACATAGAAGTTTGACTACTCTTTGACTCTGAGAGAATAATCCACGAGCACGTTCATGGTTTTTATAATGCTTTATTTACTAAATATTCATTTCTTTATATTAAAATGTATTGCTTTTTGTAAGTGGAATTTGAGACGTTTCTCTTATCAAAACGGGATCAGATCGCAATCATAATTTTTCCGATAGACCACCTTTTCAGTTAGTATTAATACTTTATTGTATATATATATATCTGGAATCGAATAGTTACACTCGGTAGTTTCTATATTTTTGTGACAATAAATTGACACGAAGAGAAAAGTAAATGTACGTTTGAATACCCCGTGAGGTTCTCTACGAAATGATATATAATAGTATTGAACTCTGTTTTTTTTTCTGGATAATAAATTCAGAAACATTAATGTTATTCCAGTGAAAGTTTGAAATGCAAAAGATAATAGTCAAAATATCGTGAAGAATAGAAACAAACGATAGTGAAAGCTTACAAATGGTATGACATTATGACCAATCAAATCGTCGAATAGCTGGTGACACGATTGCATACTGCAGTTACTTTTATTACACATAAAAACAGCGAAGTGAGTGACGCTAGTGCGCGTGACTGCGACGCACAGATCGTTTGCGTATATCGCGGTGATTAATGCCAATATCGTGCTCACTAACGATGCAATATACCGTTTTGGCGCTGTAACGGCGTTGCTATGAAATATTAATCGACATGGGGCGACATCAGTTCCTCTACGGTCGAAGATCACCCACATCACTACATTCTCACCCTATAAGTCAACATAGCACACATGAGAAAAGTTAGCACCATATTGAAGTATTTCTTGTCTCGATTCGCCTGTGAACTTGTGCTGGCTTTGAGGAAGGTTGTGCTAGATGTGCAATTTAATTTTCTATCGAATCATTTGATAAGTTGTCAGAATGTTTTACTTAAACCAATTGCGCTTCCTGAAATCTTCTGAAATTATAACGCCTAGTCGTTTGTCGGCCTCCCTCCGGTCGGCCACTCGCGGCTAGCCGTTACATGTACATTTTCACTCTTCCATTTAGTCTAGAGTCACTTTTGAAACTAATTCATTCATTCTCCTCTATTCCTTCTTTAAAAGTCACCCTCTTTGTGCTACTGTAACTGTCGAAGACAACACCTGACAAGCGAAACATTATTTTGAATGACTGGTATCAGATGATATTCGTATAGTATAGCTGTTTATATAAGTGTGTGATCTCATTAATATGCTGATGACTATGGATATCTAGTGATCGAACGTCAGTCAGCTGTAACATTTTGTTCTACATATTGCCGCTTAAAACATTATCGTCTAAAAAATTGATTCTTTGTCGTAAAAAACGGGCCAGAAAGTGTTCATTAAAAAACTAACACCGGATTCGAGATCCGCGACCCCGATTACCTTTCGGTCAACCCTTTATGCTTTCAACTAGTATTTATATTTAGATCATTTTCAAGTAAAACGGATGGAAAGACCGAAGAACATCAACTCGTTTTTTCTGTAATATCTGCTTGACCCATAACCCTCCTTTCAGTAGAGCGAACAAAGTGAAGGTGAAGAACGACTCGAGACATTTTCTCGGTATTTGAACTTTAAGGATAAAAATAGATTTTGTTTACATTTTCGCTCGTTATCATTTGATTCTTTTCAACTAACAGATGAAAATCTGTTGATTTGGTGAAATTGTTCGTACTCAAGAAATGAAAAAGAAAAATTTCATAACTTAATCATGTCGGATATGAAAAAATCTCTCTTTGCTCTTAGTTTCAAATATCCAAAATGATGTGAAATGAAAGAGAAAAACAAAAAACCTTCGTTGATCCATTTCACCGAATTATCACCGAAAAAGTCATCAATGTTTTTCATGAAATGTTATTTAATCAGAACTGGTTCTCCTCGTGCCATTTATGGATTGAATTGAGAGAGAAAAACATTTCTCTATGAGATTCGTTATTTGATGTTTTGCTCTTTGACCTCATTTCACATTTGGTTGTAATCGTTTTCAATCTGTTTCGTTTTGTTTGATGGTTAAATCAATTGAATTTCGAGATGTTTTTATCGAAATACAAAATCTTCTTTCAAAAAAAGATCGTGAACGATTAAATTTTCTTGTTGGTGATGACTTCTCGAGAATCTCTAGAGAAAATTCTTCAATAAAAGAAGCATTTCATGTAGTCGAGTCTTTACTTGAAAAAGAAATCATAGATCCTCACAGTTGTGATCTTCTCATCGAAACTTTCACGAATATTCATTGTCACGACGCTGCCAAACGATTCCAAGGTGAGCTTTCTTTAAATTCTTCTTTCAACAATAGATGTCAATTCGAGAAATTCTACTGATACCCAGTGAAGCTATTTCAAAACCTTTTCTCCATGTCACAACTGAAACGAAAATCTCAAACTCATCAGCATTGCCAGAAAATGAAAAGAAATGCAAGCCGCATTCGTTCATTTGGAGAAATCGAATTCGTCAATGGATTTTCATCGTCGTGGTTATTTTCGGTATTCTTAGTCTTTCATTTGCGATTATTCGATCGTGGAATTATATCGAACGAACTTCAAAACTTAAACAAGGTCAGATCACGCTACCCACCAAAGAAGATTAGATACACCAAGATTCAGAAAGAAATGAGCAGAAAAATCACAACAACTGAAGAATTGAATATTTAGTTTTCACGATTATATATCATTCCAACTCAGTGTAGTCGGCATGTCTCTCATTTCAGACATTCACAGAACAACAATTAACTCTGTAAATTTCATAGAATCTCTTGACTTCATCAGTATCAATATTTATAATTAGTTTTTGTCATTTGATATCTTATATCCTAAACCAATCTTAATAATTTTCTACTCTTCACATCCCTTTAGCTACTCAATTCATCAACATCGGTCGAAACCACCACATGGTTGCACAATATTCCAAAGCTGTTCAAAACTATGAAAAAGCGATTAATATTCAAACAGAAGTCTTTTCCCAACCTCATCCAGATTTAGCTAAGACATATAACGATATTGGCTCAGCATATTCTGGCATGGGTGAATACGCGACTGCTCTTGAAAATTACAATAAAGCGTTTGAAATACAGCAGAAAGCTTTACCATCCGCTCATTCAGACTTCGCTACAACTTACAACAACATAGGTTCAGTATACATTGATACTGGCGAATATTCAAGAGCTCTTGAAAACCACAATAAGGCTCTTGACATTTTGCTCAAGTCGTCGATCGAATCAGATTTGGCCAGAAGTTATAATAATATAGGTGTAGCGTATTCACATATGGGAGAACAATTCAGAGCTCTTGAAAACTACAACAAAGCTTTGGAAATTTGTCAGAGGTCTGCATCGTCGAATGATCTATGTTTAGCCCCCACTTATAACAACATAGGTTCCGTGTATTCCAGTATGGGTGAGCATTCAAGAGCTCTCGAGAACTACTATAAAACACTCGAGATTTATACCAAATCGTTGTCACCCACTCATTCCAATACCGCCAAGACTTACAGCAGCATAGGCTTAGAGTACTTGCGTATGGGCGAATACTCGAAAGCTGTTGAAAACTGCAATAAAGCAGTAGCGATTCAACAACAATCTTTGTCTCCTGATCATCCAGATTCAGTCAGCATTTTCAACAACATCGCTGGTGTTTATGATCATATGGGCAATTATTCTAGAGCTCTTGAAGTCTACAAAATGGCACTGAGAATATATAGAAAAACTTTGCCACCGACTCATCCTTATTTAGCATCGGCTTACAACAACATCGCTGGTGTGTATTCGAGCATGAGTGATCATTTAAAAGCTCTGGAAAATCAAAAGAAAGCAATTAAAATTCGACAGAGAGTATTACCACCGACACATCCCGATTTAGCCATGAGCTACAACAATATTGGTTCGGTATATACTGATATGGGGGAATCCACAAAAGCTCTCGAATACTACAAAAAGGCTATCAAAATTCAACTCAAAATTCTGCCATCCAGATCTGCAGATTTAGCTAGAACCTATGGTAATATGGGTTTATTGTATTCTTATATTGGTGATGATTCAAAAGCTCTGGAAAATCAAAGAAAAGCACTTGCAATTCGACAGAAAGTGTTATCATCGGTTCATCCGGATTTAGCCATAAGTTACACGAATATAGGTTCGATATATTCTCGTATGGGCGATCATCCAAAAGCTCTGGAAAATCAAAACAAAGCACTTCAGATTCAAGAGGAAATATTACCGCCGACTCATACCGATTTAGCCCGCAGCTATAGCAACATAGCTTTAACCTATTCTCGTATGGGTAATCATTCAAGAGCTCTGGAGAATCAGAAGAAGGCACTTGATATTCAAGAGAGAGTACTGCCACCAATCCATGCAGATTTAGCCACAAGCTACATGGAGCTAGGTTCAATATATTCTCGCATGGGTGATCATTCAAAAATTTTCATATATTACAATAAGGCACTTGAAATTTATCGAAAGATTTTGCAATCTGCTCATCCAAATTTCGCAACAACCTACAATAACATAGGTTTAGTGTATTCCCGGATGGGTGATTATTCAAGAGCTCTCGAAAATTACAACAAGGCACTCGAAATTCAACAGAAAGTATTGTCTCTCTCTCATCCAGATTTGGCCACAACCTATAACAATATAGGTTCAGTGTATTCTGATATGGGTGATTATTTAACAGCACTTGAAAACTACAACAAGGCACTTGGGATTCAACAGAAAGTACTGTCGCTGACTGATCCAAGTTTGGCCACAACCTATAATAATATTGGTTCGCTGTACTCTGGTATTGGCCAACAATCAAGGGCTCTGGAATATTACAAGAAGGCACTTGCAATTCAAGAGAAAGTATTGCCATCAATCCATGGAGATTTGGCTGCAAGCTACAGCAATATAGGTTTAGTGTATGCTGAAATGGGTGATTATTTAAGAGCTTTGGAAAGTCAAAAGAAAGCACTTGAAATCAAACGGAAAATCTTACCATCAAGCCATCGGAGCTTAGCCACAAGCTACAACAATTTAGCTCTAGTGCATTTTCGTGTTGGTGATTATTCAAAAGCCCTTCAAAATCAGAAGAAAGCCCTTGAAATTCAAGAGAAAGTATTGCCACGAATCCATGCAGATATAGCCATGAGCTACAACAATATAGGTTGGATATATTCTTCTATGGGAAAATACACAATTGCTCTCGAAAATTACAACAAGACTCTCGAAATTCGACGCAGAGTTCTGCCGTCGACACATCCAGATTTAGCAAAAAGTTACAACAATATAGGTTCAGTGTATTCTCGTATGGGTGATGAGTCAAAAGCTCTCGAAAACTATAACAAGGCCTATGAAATTCTCGAGAAAAACTCCCACTTGACTCATCTCAATTTAGCCAACACTCGAAACAACATCGGTTTAGTGTATTCTCATATGGATAATCAGTCAAAAGCTCTTGAAAATTACGATAAAGTTCTCGAAAGTTTTCCTAAGTCTTTGCCATCTACTTATCTCAGTCAAGCTATGAGATACAACAACATTGGTCCTATATATTCTCATAAAAGCGACTATCCTAGCGCTCTTCAGTACTTGTATAAGGCACTGGAAATTCTACGTAAAAATTCACCATCTACAGACCCAAATCTCGCCAAAGTTTATAACAACATCGGTGGAGTGTATTTAAATATGGATGAACATTCAAAAGCTCTGGAAAACTACCAAAAAGCACTTGAAATCCGAGAAAAATATCAACCACCGAATTATCTTGATATAGCCGAGACATGTGATCATATTGGTTTAACGTACGAAAGAATGGGTGACAACTCAAAAGCACAAGAATATTTCAAAAAAGCGCACGAAGCAAGACAACAATTGAATTTGTTGTTCAATGAACTTTGTAATTCAACTTCATCGTCGTCTACTCTTAGTTTAAACTGAATTTGATTGTTTATTACTTTTTTTTTGTGTTCGAATAAAATCGATAGTTTGTACGTTGTGCACAATTTGTTTTCTTGATTTCGTATGTCCAAGACAACGATCATCTCTTTCATAATTAAAGAATCTTTGGGTTTCACCTGGAAACATTTCAAATGAGTTGAACACAGTGAAATCGAAGAAAATCTTTGTAAAACATCGACTAACGAGGGAACCGTTCGAGGTGATTAACAGGTTTAGGTCTCATCTTTTGATGGTAGATAGCCCTCGATGAGGTATGAAAAACCTCAAGAGGATTCGGGCCCATGGGCCTTTTATCTAGAGTTATAGATGTTTTACTGAAGTTTTTGCATAGAGCTAGGTATCTACCAACAGATCGAATATCAGTATTTAGAACTGAAACTTTGGTTACAGACAGGTCTGTAGACAAGGGTAATACCCTGAAAATTTCAGCTCTAAAGAAGGCTTCCTTCCCAAAATATTAAAGCTTGAAACAAAGAAGAGCTCTAGCATCTTTCCTAAAATACGGGTGATTTTTTGAAGTTTTAGTATCTTGGGAAGGAAGCCTTCTTTAGAGCTGAAATTTTCAGGGTATTACCCTTGTCTATAGACCTGTCTGTAACCAAAGTTTCAGTTCTAGATACGAATATTCGATCTGTTGTTAGATACCTAGCTCTATGCAAAAACTTCAGTAAAACATCTATAACTCTAGATAAAAGGCCCATGGGCTCGAATCCTCTTGAGGTTTTTCATACCTCATCGAGGACTATCTACCACCAAAAGATGAGACCTAAACCTGTTAATCACCTCGAACGGTTCTCTCGTAAGACAAATGTCATCATAAAAACATCGAAGATCAGATTGCAATAATGATTCAATTATATAACATCCCCGATAGAAACCTGGAATAAAGAAGAATCTTTTCAAATCAGCAGATAGATATGTAAATGGTGGAAGAATACATGTCGGTGTAAAAGAACAACTACAATTCGAATATGTTAACCAAATTGATATAACAGGAATCGGAGCATTTGAAAGTTTCAATAAATAGTTTGTTTGTAAAGCAGAGACTAAAGCATTAGCTTGAGTTGTTTTTCGAATCGTATTAAGAGAAAATAAAAAATTATTTATCATTGATGATTTAAGTAAATCTTTACGTGTTACAGATCCACTAACATCTTGACTTGAATTAAATCGAACTATACTTCCCGATATTGCTTGACTGATTAATTTACAAAATCCACGTAATGCTTGAAATGAATATGTTCCTGTCACAAGAAACCCTTGGATAACGTATCAAGATAATTAATCCATTGATCACTTATAAATTTATTATCACATACTTGATGTAATGTATAAACAATGGAAATTATTTTTTCATAATTAATTGAAATTCTTTGACAAGGACATGCTAGTGTTTGCGAATGTTTAGAATATAATTGTAAATAATCATGATAAGAAGGGTTTTCAATATTAATAGTTTTAATAATGTTAATTAATGACGCGTATAGAATAAGAATAGTTAAAGAAATATATAATAAGAAGATGAATAATCGTGTTGCAATGATTTCATTTCGAAGTTGATGTATATCAGTCGAATTAAGATTTTGCAGAAAAATTTTGATTTTTGCAAAAGTATCGATAGTTTTTCAGGAATATTTATCACTAAAACAGAAGAAAAAGAAGTGATTAAAGTAACTTTCGTGGTATGCATTAATAACGTAGGGAGAAATGACGTCGAAGAGGAAAAGGTCGAAGGTGAAACATCGAAAAACGGATGTCGATAGAAAAAAGATCGACAATAAAATGTCGAAGTAATTAATATCGACGCGCAACGATATCGAAGATAAAAATATCGAAAAGTCAGAAATGATTCGAGATTGTTAGAGATTTTTTTATTGAAGTCATTGAGAAGACGATGAAATACGACAATTATTAAAATCCACTAAAATACAAATAATTTCAAATGTTGCGAGAAAACTGTTTGAACATCGAATTAATTTTTTCTTTCCAATCAAAAAGGAGAGTTCGTCCAATAACTCATCTGCATCTATCTCTTGATTGTTGTACCATTCGTTGAGAGTATTCACTCGTTTTTCAATAAGATCAGAAGAATTTGCTTTTGGTCGTCGTTGATTGCCTGTTTGTAAGCGAACAAACACGTGCTGGAAGCGAGTTTCTTCACTAACGACGCAACGAATGAACGACCAGATGTTGGCGTGAGCTCGTTCGAGACGACGGTTCAATCTGTTGTGAAAACCTAAACGAGTACATGCAGAATCTATGTCTAGAAATACAGAAATAGCTGCCGCAAGTCTTGTTTCATCTTGGTATTCTGTGTGGCACGTGAGTGATAGAAAGAAGTATCGACTTCAGCGACCGGCAGCAGCTCCTGGTGTCTTCGTCTTCGGCGTAAGATGTAGATAAACCGAAGGTTTGAATGCGCCGGTAAATAACCTGATTGTAATGAAAGAAACACCCTTGGTGGATCGTTTCAAGAAACTATGAAAAAACGTGCGCTGTTAGTTAAGACGATTGGTTTGATTTACTTCGACAGAGATTGCAGAAACAAGACCACCTTCGAAATCTTTAATGATTCGTTCAGGTTTCCAAACCAGATTCTTCCGTGCAGCCACATCTTTCAACTCTTGAAACAAATCTTGATATGTCGCTTTTTTCGATCGGTTAAGAGGCAAAAGCAACACGGCAAATCTGGAAAAATTCAATCTGGATGTTGCATGGTTCCAATTAGTTCATCTCACTGCTGTCGTACTTATGCCCGTGGATCGTGAACACTTGATTAAAGAACGGTGGAGTGGCCGAAAACGTCCCATCCATCAATAGAGTGGCACTGTTGAATAACAATTCGAGCTGTTTTTGGCTAGCAAAGATCACCATTCTTTGCCTACGACGCGTTGATATGTCGCAAACCAAAAAACCTCCACCCTGAGCAGTGGTTTGATATGACTCAGGGATGTCAAATGAGATCGACTCCAGAAGCGGAGGTGTTAATTTCTGTCTTGCTTGGTTCAAAACCGGCTCTAGGCAAACATGACTGAACATGTGAATTGAGAAGTAAAACTCTTACGAATCTGGCGAATCAATGGAACACTGACAAGTGTTTCAGGTGAGAATTGTGCTTTAGTCATTTCTTAATCGAAAATCTTTGGAATAGGAGCTGTTTCGTTGACGACACGATCTTTGAGAATTCGTCGGAATCGTTGAACTTTGAGCATTTCAGGCTCGACTAAGTGATTATATTCACCATTTGCCTGAAGAAAAACATCATTTTGCGTAGCTTCTCAAAAGAGATACTTTTTAATTAAATCGTTCGCTATTTAAACAAAGCATTGCCTATTTAAATGTATCGAAAGAGATACTTTCTAATGAGATCTGGCTATTTAAATAATGCATATCTATTTAATCAATTTCATTGAGCTGTTTTTTTTCTCGTCCTAATGAACAAATGATGATGACAAGAAAAAAACAAATCCTCGATGTCAAGAATTCAACGGATATTTTTACTTTTTCTTTTATTAATTGAAAACAACAATTTCAAAGAATAAATACGAAAGAGAAGACAGTCTAAGCCTTCAAAACGTACACTCTGACGCTCTTTGGATTACCGACGATTCTTGCACAATTACAATCTAAGCCAATCACATCTCATATCAACGTCTTTTCGCATGCATTTGCAAAGAAAGGTTGAAAAACAACCTGCTTTTTTTAGTGGCGAAACATTCATGTCATAAACAAAAAGATTCTTTTTTTTTTTTTTTTTGATTACCAGACAAATATCTTTAAGACATGAGTTTAGTTTACAGGCTTTGTTAATCATATGACCATGTCTTCAGATTCATTCTCCCGGTAAAACAGAAGATGACGATGTTTCTCAATCTGTACTCATCTATCAATGCTTGAATCTTGAGGGAATAAAATGACCACATCATTTGATTCCAACGATTGAGGTCGTTCAACATTATTTTATGTACGACGCCTCATAATTTCATCTTTAGGACTTCATTTTTCCATCAGAACGTTTGAGGAAACAGAAAAGGAAGAAACGCTAAACAATGTTTCGTACGTCAGAGGATTCAATTTTCATGATAACAAAGAACATTTCGTACTTGATTAGTACCACACGCGCGATTTCGCTAGTCATTTGAACAGCAGAGCTTTCGGATTTGTTTCATTAAAGCAAATACAAAAAATCCAGTATTTCTTCAAATGTCTGTGACATGCGATTACATTACGTTTTTACATTTGCATCATGGCTTTATTTTCTAATCGTTTTGGACGAATTCTGTTCAAACTTCTAAATTTATGTATATAGTTGTCAGAGAAAAATACATTAGTTGGTTAATGATTATTTTTGAAACCGAATAACGTAAAGGATACACATTCTCGCACTCATCAGATATCACATTTGTTTTCGTCGAGGAGCTTAGTTCCATTAGTTGTTAACAAAAAAAAATTGCTTGAAGTATTCTCATCGTTATCATAATCGAATTCATCGTCATCAAGTACTGTAATGACATTAGGATGCCAACAAATTCTGAAATCAGAATCTTGTGCAGCAAGATTCAAAATTGCAATTTCGTTTGTCGTTTTACGTTCAAATTCAACTGACAGCAGATTAAAACGAGCCATGAATTTCTCATTTATATTTTCCTCTTCATCATCATCTTCATATTGATCGCCATCATCGTCTTCTTCTTCAATTCCGTGCTGTTTTCGGTCAACATGAGCGGCATATTCTTCAGATGGTGCACATGCATCAGAAAAATGCTGTGATTTGTGATAATCACCATAATCAATTTTGTATTTACGTATCTCAGCTTTTCTTTATTCGTTGTTCCGAAGAATAGGCATGTGTTCATCGGCAGCATAAAGAACAATCAATGGCACATATGAACCACGATGGATTGATTTATTTCTGATACGGAATTTCATCAACAATGTAAACACTCCACTCCATATAATCTTATTCATGGTCGAATTTGATTGTTTTCACTAAACTTGCGAATGATTCTTCCTGTTAATCGAACATCCTCCTCCACTAAATCCATCTTTCGATTGCATTCAATGCAAATGCTTATCGTTTTCCTAACTGATCGTAGCACCGACGTGAATATCCTATCTAAACTCCTGCTGGATCAATGTCACACAACTTATGAACTGGACTGCAATTGTAAAAAAGAGCATACTCCTTATATTCAATTCATTTGCAATTTAAAATCGTCTAAAGAATGTTGATCCACTACTCATCGCGTTGACATTCCCTACGTCTATCGAAGTCTGCTTTTCACCGATCGAAATCGAATATGAGCTGCTCGATATGCAACTGGACCAAACTGATATCAGGCTCATCAAGTCGACGTGGACGTTCTTACTAGAATTCATCGGATTCTTTAGTCATCCACAGGATGTCGAACAAAGAAGGAAAGCAAATGTTCTGTTTGAAAGCGGTTTAATCAAAACCTTCTTTCTCGCTAAATCGATTTCTTGTTGGTTTTAAGGTGAGTAGTTCTTACTTATGACCATCGATCTACAACGCTTCACTATCCAATATCCAAACTTCTTAAACAATCTGCTTCTGGATGGTTGATTCACAGCCATCTCGATTCTATATCTATACGGGATCAAACGATCATTGATCAAATAGTCCGTGAACGATTAGGTACGACATCGAATTCTACGGCGACATCGACGATTAAATCTAAATTTACGAAAGAAGAAGAAGCTCAGTTCCAACTAAAGATAGCTTCCATCCAATACACGCATGCGCAATACTTTCTGTTGAGAATTCTCGAATATTTTCACCTCTTTCGACAAAACAAAGATTTCTAAAACTGTTTCATGATACAATCGATTTGAATAAGGTTTTGAACGATTGATTGAACCATGTTTACTACAACTAATTTTGACAAGAACGTCTTCACTTACTTTCCTATCGATCTCTTCGAAAAAGACCCTGAATTGAACTTCACAAACAAAAGTGCTCGTCATTCTGAAGAACGGATATGTATTCATCGGCAGCATACAGAACAATCAATGGCACATATGAACAATGATGGATTGGTTTATTTCTGATACCGAATTTCATCAACAACGCAAACACTTTCCACTTCATCCAACCCCTGCTCGAAAAACAGTTAGTAAAAGAATAATATCTCGTATTGCATGTCGGTGACTGTGAAGTTGTTGGTGAAGTAGGTCGAGAAATGGAAATACATGTGAATGAATTGTGTTAACAGTTACAGATTTCTCTATAGTTCTTGATGAAAACATCAAGTTGATGAATGTTTCGGTTAGCAAACTTTTCTCTAAGTTTATACGATTGAAAAATAGTTCTTTGAGAGATACTCAAACTGGTGTCTTTTTTTAATTTTTGTTTACTAATGAAGCGAGATCTGAGATAGAATTTGTTAATGAGATCAATTAAGTCGCCGATGTCGAGTATCTTTTCGTTTTTCGCGCTTTGATTAGAATGCTAATTTAGCATTGTTGCACAAAGGGATTCACTGAAAAAGAAGAGATTGAAATAGTTGTCTAAAGAAAATGTCACGACAAAGCAAAAGAAGTCATTGTGTCAGTGAGTATCTTTGATCGCTTTGAAAATGAAATCTAGATTTGTTCGATTTCACTAGTGCTATCATCTGATTCAGATCAATCTGAAAATGAAAATCCACGAGCAAGAAATACTGAGGGTGCTCATGTTGAGAGTGCTGATAACGATAGATTAAACTTGAACAACACATCTGCATCGGATTTATTGGATGACCTCAACGGTTTGATTCAAGAAGTTGATGAAAGTCGTATGCGCTTTATGATTTTTGTATACGCATTTTTTTTCTGCTTTGCATTTGATTTCATTTTCATTGGTCTTGGCAAGAAAAAAAGAATTGATTGAAAATTGTTTGAGTCATTTTTACAGCGTATCTCATATGAGCGATTTGAATATTGATGAGTTGACATTCATCTGTGACAAGAAATTGTTTGAACATAATTAGGATTGCTCATACAAATGTTCACATGTTGAACTCTCTGCTTCTATTGTATCGACAAGCATGAATTCTAATTCGTGTTAATCAACAAGGACTTAGTTCAGATTTGTTTTACTGTGAAAAGAAAAGGAACGATCAATGATAATATATGAGATAGATTTTCACTTGTATCGATGAGCTCGTATGAGATTATTAGGTAGTCAACAAATTGATAGAACAAAGTATGGTTTTCAGCGCATAATTGAATAAAAAAATCAGAAATAATGAGAGCAATTTCTGTTTCTGTTGAAGGTCAACAGTCATCATCATCGTCATCATCATCATCACTATCACCATCACCATCACCATCATCATCATCAGATTCATCAGTACGCGTATTGAATGATGAAACTGAATCGGCATCAACTACACCGATGAGATCTGTTCCTGGTGAAACAGTTAGTACGCAAAGTGAGTTGATGGATTTGGTGATGTCAGAAGAAAGAAATTTCTTTTTGTAGAAACGATTGAACAATATTTTCCTCGAGAAAATAGTAACTTCGATGAAATCGATACTTTGAATGAAGATAGTTTGCGGTAATGATGTGATGAAACTGATTGATTAACTATCAGTTCATATTTTAGATTTCGAATACGTGGCAAAACTATCTTCCGAAGTTCTATTCGGCATTATGGAACAAGTGGTCGTGTGTTTGATGCAATCGTTTGCGACCGAAATGGTGAAATCAAGGTGGTTGTTTTCAATGATGATATCGATCGAACGCATCCTCTCATGGAATTGAATCGAGTAAGAACAAAAAACAAAGAAATATAAAGAAAAACAACGTAATTACTTTTAGAAGGTGGTTATTGAAAATGGACAGATAAAAAAAACGGATGAACGCTATCGTACACATTATTCGATTTACGAAATTCGAGTGGCCGCAACTACTCGAATCGAACCATACGAATCGAATGGCTTCAATCCATTGTTCAAAATAATGAAAAAAACAATTCGTGATGCTCAACAATTAGCTCATAATGCTTATGTTGGTAAGTGATTGAATCGACCATGTTGCAACTTGTCGTTTCCTTGTTGGTAGACGTTGAAGGGAAAATCATCTTGGATCGTGGTACATCTACAACAACATCTGAAATCACTCGGGCAGAAATTCGACGTCGTTGTCTTAAAATCGAAGATGAAAGTGGTTCGATCAATATCGTAGTATGGAATCAAAAAGTAATTGCGTCTAATCGAATCAGGAATGATTTTTCATGATTGGTTGAGCATTTAGATCAATGAAATACAAGATCAGGTCATCAATAAAACAATTCGTGTACGAAAAGGAAAAGTCAATTATTTTAATGGTAAGTTTCATTGTTCTGACCGAAATCAACAAGTAAGGGTCGATTTTCATTTAGATTCAGTTTCGATTAACATATCCGATTCATCAATCATCGAAGTTGTTTGAAATCGACAAAAGAAACAGTACAAATGTCGTTGATCGAATTGTATCTTTTTTTTCGCCAAAACATTTGTTTGTTTGTTTTTCACGACAATACGTGTGTTTGCATATGTATATTGTTTTATTGTCATTCCCAGTATTCAATATGAAGAGAATCAGCAGAAGTGTTCTTGATTTCTAGATCTTTCATTGTGCAAACTGCTATAAGTAGTGAACTAATCTGCTCCATCTGTCTTGATAAGAAAGCATAGATTATTCGAAGAAATTAACTTCGACACAAATCAATTATTCAAACGAAGTAAAATTCGTGTGACGTTCTCTCCTTTATACGATGACTTGCATTATAGATTGACTATGTCTAATCATAAATGCCGTTCAATCATGTACGAATGTACTAAAGTGACGCCCGCAAACGATGTATTTCCTTATGAAATTCGAGCGGTGTTAGAAAACATTGTGAATTTGAAGAAAGTTCCAATAATGCACTTGTTGATTGTGATTTTCGCTGGAATTGCTCATTGGTGTTCGAGAACAGTTTTAAACATTGATCTAGATTGGAACATCCCTTTAGTATTTTATGGGGTAATCATAGGATATCCAGGTATTTGCATAACAAGAAAACAAGGATGAACGTTGTGTTTTCTTGATTTGACAGGATCGAACAAGTCAACCGCTATCAATTTGATTGAGAAGGCAACACGAGAAGTTGAAGAATATCTGCAGATAAAGATTGAAGATAGTCGAATAAATGGATCAGTGACAATTGAAAGTTTATTACATGAATTAGAAAAGAAAAGATCGATCGTTCAGTATGTAAAAGATCAATGTACTTAGCAAGGAAAAACAACAGAAATGAAACTTGAAAGAATCTCAACAAGTCATTTGACTTTGATAATTTGTGAAAGATTGAAAACCTTCCTATGGAAATCTGAGTAGTCGAGAAAGTCTATCGTTCATTATGGCCTCTTCTCTTGCTAATATATAATAAAACTATCAGTTGCTTATGCTCATCATTTATTTCGTTGAATAGGAATATTGTTGAAAGAATTTCTTTCTTATGAAAACTTTTTATCAGGGCATTTGATGAATTCAATACATTTGCATCGTCGTTTGGTCTCTATCGAGCAGACAAAGCTGTTTATCATCGATCTGTATTGAATACGCTGTGGAATGGACCGAAATCGTACTTTCGGCAATTAGTAAAAGGTGACATCAAATGTGAGAATCCATGGTTATCGATAGTTGCGGCTGCTCATCCCAGTACAATCATCAATATTCTGAAAGATGAAAATAATCAATCAGGTGCAGATGGATTATTCGCGAGGTAAGTAGTTTGATAAAATCAAACTATTTTTTTTATTGAAAATCAATGTGATCTATATTCTAAGATTTATTTTTTCTGCTCGAATATCACCAGAAGATGTTCATAAGCGAAGTAAACGGGATTTTGATCCATCGAACAGCGAGTATGATACTACGGCTTCTACATATCCAAGTCTTAGTCATATTATGTATTTCATCTATTTAATGCACCATGATCAATTCTTAACTCTGAAAATGTCTCCTGGAGCAAACGACATATTAACGTATACGCATAACGAATACAATAACATGGTGATAGGTTTTCAAGGATACCAGGATATTTTATGTACGATCTTCTCCAAGTCAAGAGATCATTTGTATCGAATTTGCGGCTTATTCCATCTTTTGCACAAAGCTTGTAGTTACATTTTGAAAGTAAATTAATCTATTTCATAACTGAACTAATGAATTTTGGTTCATACAGATCGAACCACCGTTACAATACTTGTTGTTCGACGATTCAACGGCTGAATCAATACAGAAAATGGCTGCTCTAGCCAAAGAAAATATGGATGATTATCTCACCATTTCAGCTGATGTAGCACTTACAGCCGTTGAACTAATGAAATTTTATGTCGATACAAAGAAACTTCTGTACGGTTTCCCATTGATAACTATACCGCCATCACAAGATATCAATGTTGGACCTTCAGTATCTCAACAAAACAATTCAATCGATCAACGTTTGGATTCGAATGTTGATCACACAAGTTCATTTAATCCTGACATTTCACGAAAAAGTGTTGTCAGTCAATATTCAGGATTTTCAAGTTTGCTATCATCATCGTCCTCGGATAAAGGTCAACTTGATGTATCTACAATCGATGCGATCATCAGGAAAATTTTACAATATCGAAAGCAAACAATTACAAGTACGCGACTTGCTCAAATTTTACGAGTAAACAATTTATCAATATCATTGATGATAATAGATGACTTTCTGATTAGATTCCTGGTGTCAACGTCGAAAATATCAAGAAAGTTTTCATATTTTTGGGCAGTTGCCAAATTGGAACGCATTTATTACAAAAGCAGAAAAAACACGGAAAACCTCGATTGTCATTCACAAAAGATCCTCTACCAGATGATCAAGAATCAGAAAAATACAAAACGATGGTCAATTTCCTTAAAGAATTCGATATTACACTTGAAGACTATCACAATTGTTTAGAAAGCGAATCAGAAACTTTGATTACGACAACAAATGATTCCTATTCAACAAATACAGACATGAAATCATCGAGCAATGATCGGAGCTCATCAGCTAATGATTCTATTTCTACAATTGATAACTGAAATGAACAGGAATAATTGTTTTCATTGTCAATCGTTTGAATCAACTCATAACATAATATCAATAAATGCTCGTTCATGAAATCAATACAGACATGAGATTCTTTTTTTAAATATATATTTCAAATCGAATCAATAAAGAAAAAATTTGACACGTTGTTATTATTTCAATACGATACAGCAATTGAATGATTGTCTAACCAATAGATAACGTTCATTAAAAAAGATGTTAATAAGCATTCAAGGAGTCCTCTTAGTAACAAATGTTCTTATGGTCTACGATCGAGCGAAAGCAACTCATATTGATCCTTTTTCTATTCTATACAGACGGATTGGAGCTGTAATATTTAACGATTTCGACATTTTCTCCGATTCAATGTATTTATATTTTGATTGAATTAAACAGATCGATTGATTGCTCACGAAATTCACGTTTTTTTTTGTTTTGATTAATCAGCTTTATCGATCAAAAGATGTATTCGATTGTTGATAGTCAGAAAGGCTCGAAGGTGATCCGTTTCCAAGACAATCTCTATCGATTACAAAAACATAACAAGAATGGCAGTATTAGATGGATTTGTACGAATCGATATTGTTCATCATCCATCACAATAAGAAATCAAACGATTGAAAATCAAAGAGGACAACACAATCATGATAAAGTTAAACGTTCGGCATCTATTATGAACGCTTTCAAACATATGAGACAAGAGGTTCGGAATGATGTTGGCAAGCCAGTTACTCAGATTTACACAGAATTTGTTTCGGAATACGTACATAAAATGAATATAGAGTTGCCATTTGATTCCGTTTGATCAATTTAGAGACACATCAATGGCACTGCTGAATCAGTACCGATATTTGATACAATAAGATCGACATTGTATCGAGATCGATCAACTGTTTTGCCGAAACATCCAAGATGTATTCGAGATCTCATTGTGCCGGATTACTTCATGAAAAATCTATATGACGAAATGATGCTGTTCTGTGATCAGAGAATACCGACACGAATATTGGCTTTTTGTTCGTTGAGTGCTTTAAAAGAACTCGGTATGTGTCAAAAAAATGATATTCTCCTAATGAATAATTATCCTTGACTAAGATCTGAGGGGTGCTGAGGAATGAAACGTTCACATCTTTTCTGAAGGAACACGCTGTTCAGTTGCAGATGATTTGGATTACCTAAAGTATCTTTGATTCTTTGTTTTCCTTTCAAAACAATAGCTCAATCTCGTATTTGGAATGCAGATGGTACGTTTAAAACTGCACCGAAACTATTTGGTCAATCTTATACAATACACGTGCATAACGAGTTTTCCATGAAGCCTGTATTGTTTGCGGCGTTGGAAGACAAAAATGAAACGACTTACGTATGTCTTCTTCGATCGTTAGTTCAATATGCAGATTCAAATGGATTCGCACTATCTCCTTCATCTATATTAATTGATTTCGAGATGGCGGCATACAATGCCTTCCGGATAACTTTTCCTCAATCGAAAATACTATTTTGTCATTTCCATTTCGCGAAAAATATCATGAAACATTTGAAAAAAATGCGTGAGTTAAAGCATCCAGACCTAAATGCGCCTGAATCACATTTGCACACTTCTTTATCGTTAAAAGAAAATGGATTTGTTTGCAACTAAGAACTACTCTTTCATGTTTGCTGAATTGTTATGAGTTCGATAGTTATTGACTTTTATTGTTGTGTTTGGTTTCAAATCAAACCGTTTTTTTTTATCGAAGTATTTTATGTGCATAGATTTGGTCGAAGATTTGAAAAAAGAAGATATCAAACGCCAAGTGGCAAATATTTTATCATTACCATTATTGCCACCGAATGAAATCAATAGGGCATTCAAAGAATCATACGATATGCTTTTATCGGTCAATGTTGATTTTCTTCCATTTTTCAAATATGTAAAGAAAACGTACATCGTCAATGCGAGATTTAATTCCTCGAATTGGAATCATTATTCTACTCTGACTGATAGACCACGAACAAATAACCAGTAATATTTTGAATTATTCACGCTAGATATGCTTGTTTTGACATCGTTGTCTCTTTGATTAGTATCGAGGGATATCATAGATACGTAAACAGGTAGTTTTTTTTATTTGCCCTTTCGTTGCAGTTAATTGTCTTCTTTTTCATTTGAAAAAAATTGCATATTGGTTGATGATTGTTCTTAGTCGGTTAATTGCCAAACCAAATATCTGGAAATGGATTATGCAAATTCGAAAAGATGATGAGCAAACAATCATTCGACTCGAACAGGAAAAGAAACAAAACAGATCAACAAGACCTCGAAAAAGAAAGAATATTGTTCGTGATATTTGCTTGTCTGGCTTAAAGACTTTGTATGAACAAAAATTGATCGACATAGGAATTTATCAATCAAAGATGAGATGTATTGCTTATGCATACATTGATGTATTTGAAAATACACCAGAAAATAGTGATACTGATTGAACAGATAAAATAAAACACGTATTAAAGGTGCGATGCATCACAAACCATGCCTTTTCGGTTTTTTTTTTTTTAAATAATCTAGTTTGCAGAATCTCAGATCAGACTATTAAACATTCATTCGTGTATTATATTTATTAAAAAAGGAAAACCAATTGTGTTCTAGATTGTATCATGAACACGATTTACCAAATACTTCGGCAGTTCTTTCCGCACAAAACACTCGTGTATCGTATCTCTGATTTAACTGCACAATTATCAAAAACAAATAACGATGAAACACATATCGCCATTGCAATTGAAAAAAACAATGGAAATCGACAATTCTGTTATTTTAGTTTAGATGAATTGATATTACTTTATGAAAAATCTCCAGCAAACGAACGGGCTTTGTATGAAATCATCTTTCCAACGAGCACGACTAAAACATACATAGATTTCGAATATGGCATAGAGAACAACTCGGATATACAAAATCATCATATTGGAATCATGTGTTGTCTGGAGATATTCTATTCTATTTTAAATTTTTCTGATCATGCATCATTCCAAAATGATAGGTTGTTGGAAAGTATTTTAAATCAATTTCTTGTCTTAGAAGCGTGAGTCTATGAATTTGCTCTCATTTAAATATTTTTCAACTCAAATTTCAAACGGTTCGACGTCATATCCAGGCTAGAGATTGAATGAAACCGGCTGAGATTCGAATCTGACTTTTATCATACCTAGATTGAATATCTTCACGAATTAACAAAATAAGAAAATCGAGATGCATTTCTGTTTCGACAAAAAAAAATCTATATAAATCTTTCCTTATCTATTCTGTTCCATCATCATCACTCCTTCAAATTGATCTAGGTGTTCGTAGTTCTCGTTCTTTTTAATGTTGAGAATTCATTCCAACAACCATTCTTTTAATACTCGTTGTGTTTTCAAATTGTAGATCGACGCCCGACAAAACATCGTACCACGTAATTCATGCAAATCCTACATTATTATTTGAAAATAATATTATGCTCGGCGTTTTCATTAAAAATTTCATTCATTTACTCTTGTTAGCTGTTATTCAACATAAATGCACATTTGTAAATATAGATGATGGCTTACCCAAGTCTTCTATATCTGACTTGATCAAAATAATCTCTCCACATATCGCTACACTACGTTCGCAATGTGTTCAATGTTATCTACCAATTTGTCACATAAGTGTTTCACAGATTGCACATCTTGTAGTGATGAATAAAACCAATACATGGACTTTAGCGATCGACTTGAGCGTTTATTCAAAAAATCAACAATTTCGATTATTCGATTGTATTAAAATGGGAAAGCATAATGTTCTTCATCAGTCAACTATTTATCCATTTTGTAATCAATCTGAAATCGCTTATCGGGACATACTGACAAAATCGTTGACCACGTATAATCCTGATTTACTTCATTTGCCACAAATTTCATTTATTAACAATCAGTTTCATTTGGAACACAACAATTCATCTCATATCATTTTGAAATCCGAAAATATTGTCGAGATGTTGCAACTTATGAATTACCATTTCATCACCTATTTTTCTCATAACACAAACTCTAAAAGACCATCGTCATCGAACGAATCGCAATTTCATTGCAAAAAATTCAACAATCGTTCAACAAGCACGAATTTAGAACCTGATCAATATCGAGCGTTTGTTCAAAAACTAATCACCTCTGATCCTAATCATTCAGGATATATTTATTCATGCGTTTCAGGTGATTACAATAGAAATCTTTTGTTTTTCAATATTACCGGTAATTTTCGATATTGTCCAAGAAAAGGTGATCATCATAAACGCAATTCCGTTACAATAATAATCGATACGCGAAGCAATGACTATACAATTCGGTGTAAAGATTCTGAATGCAACAATACAAAACTGACTTGGACTCCAATCAAATAAATAGTTACTTCAGACCAAACAGACTTTCACTGTTACATCAATCAATGATAAGTTTTCTCTTCTCGTTCATTCGATTCATACATATCCATACAGATGTCTATACAATCTCAAAAACAATTAATGATATTCAGTTGA
>CAJNOJ010000298.1:0-58839 GCA_905250025.1 Adineta ricciae | reverse complement strand
TGTAATGACAAACTGGTTGAGTAGCTGACCGCTTCTCACGGTATCGATGTTTATTGACTACTCTACATGACCAGAATGTATCTCTTTCACAATAAGACACGCGCTTATATAGAGAAGAGGAAAAAGAGATATGACCCGGAGATAGTATGATATAGAGGTGAGAGGATAAAGAACAGAAAGAGATGAACGATATCATTATCGTTACACCTGTGTTTTAATCATAAGTTCAAATCATGGAGATAGAATCAAATATGTTGTTTTATTTTGGTTTTTAATTAAAACTGAGATTTTAATCATTCCATGTGTATAAGATATAACATTATCCGAAATATTTTTTAAAGAAAATCACGAACTGAAAGGATGTCCTTTATTATTTGCAAATAGTCAGTTTATAAGGGTGAGTAAAGAAATGTTACCAACGTAACAAAGATGACACATGGAAAGAATAAGAAAAAGAAAGAAAAGCCTTTGAATTATATGTGAACTATTGTACGTCTGTATAACGTAAGAAAGTATAGATGAAATGATGTCACTATGTAACAAAATGCAACACGTGATGAAAATATGTATATGAAGCATAGTTTTTTTTCCTGCATAGAGTCTATACTATTCAGGTAGAGGATTTTCTTCGAGAAAATTCTGCCGAATCTTCACATTCATAAAAACAATCTTTCGAATAGTATGAGTAATCATTTTATCGTGATAAAACACTCATATAAAACATATGACCTATTTGCAGCCTGCACATATTTTTACGTAATAAGTGTTTTTATCGAACAACGTCTTGTATTAAGATATAACATAAAAGTAACATAGTTAACAAGAGCAACTATCCTGTAGTGATTATATATATCATTATAAATTTCAATATTTCTAATCATGACATTATCATTTAGCCAATTCCTTTTAATTATATGTGTTCTAAGTGGATTTAGTCAATCATTTGTTGATCAAAAGAAATCGAATTCGAAAATTATCTCAAACGAAAATTGGCTATTGAATGCTGCTGATGCGAATACATTTCTTAAAATACGATATGGAAAAGAGAATGATCTCAACAAACGGAAGTATTATTCAAAATCAAAAGAATACAATGAACAGATCGATACTTCTGAAGAGCTTTAAAATGATCATGAACGCAATGATATATTGATATGTTGAGAGTGTGCTTGTAATCGAAAACAATATACACATCCATATTATATATGTATATGAACAATGAATGCATGTCATCGAAAATATATTGTAGTCTATGAGATATGATGTCTCTTGACTCACTTTGTACACAAATTTTTATGATGTTTGCTAAATGTTAACGATGACGAGCGTCGTCGCTATTGTTTTGCTCGCTTCTCTCTATCATATCGCGTCTGTATGCATTCCTCTTTCTCTTTTGCTTATTCTTTTTTCGATGTGTGCGTTCGATACAGTGTACGGGGATGATTTCTTCTCTTGGTTCTTTTTTATGTATATCACTCCAGAGCCCGACAGACATACTCATAATAAATCTTTGGTTGAATATAACAGAGTTTTCTTTCTTCCTAGATTAGACATGACATATGAAACTTCATCCTCAATGGAAAAAACACATAAGTGAATTTTAAAATTCATACGAAAAATTTCATCAAACAGACATTTTTTGTGCTTCTTTAATAAAATATACGAATGAATATTATGTAGGATATCTTGGACACGGATTCGACCTTTTCTTGAACAGATTTGCACACGACTGTATTCCAACTTTGATCACATTACCCTCAATTTTTTTATGATTGGAATAGATGGAACTCACCGAGTTTCACCTGGAACAAACGTGATCAGAGTTGAAATACACTCGTGTGCGAATCCGTGTCCAAGATATCCTACATGTTATATATCTACTCTTGATTTCGAAAAGAGCTCATTAATTGTTTTTTCTTCTAAAATTCATTGACCATTTAAGAATTTACAACAAAAACGCACAGGAAGCATTTTGAATGACATATTTGCATTATTTTCTCAAACATTTTCTGGAACGTCTATGAATTAACAAGTCGAGAGTTGTAAAACTTCAGCAAACAGATCGATGCCCAAAAGTTGAATAGAACTCTTCTGGTAAAAACTGTAAATATTGCGTTAGATGTAGTCGAACAGCTGGATAAAAGGTGGATAATTGTCCTCGAAATGAAAAATAATTCACCTCATTATGCCATTCACACAGCTGTCGAAAAGTACATGGATGATTATTTCGATGTAAAAATACCGCGATGTCAAACATTTTCAATTTGAGAAGATCCAAGCGAGAATAAAACCCTTCACGTTGATACTCGTTTTCTTGAAGTTTTATGTCAAACAAAGTCTCGTTAAGACGATTTGATAACAATTTTTCTCTTCCACGTAAATGAATTATGGTCGGCTCGACTTCAGAGGCCGACGTACGTCTTTCATCAGGATGACGAGCGCCAATCATCGGAGATCGTGCTTGTGTTAATAATTCCTGAATATTTTTAATATGTGCTTTCCCGTCCAACCAGATAATCCATTTTGCTAATGGAAACATTCGTTGTCCAAGAGTTTTCAACGTTTCTGTTGACTTCGCAGACACAACGAAGGGTGTTGCTTCATTCCCTAAATCGATTATATTCCAAATATAAGCAGATTTAGTCCGAGTAAGATTTCTGTGTACCCGAATAGTCTGTGCATCTAGCAGAGCGACACAACAAAATGAAGCTAAGATCCTTCCGTGTATTTCCGGTAAATGATCATAGCAGTTAGTGATAACTGTGAAAATAATTACATGACACTTTTCATTCCGACCATACCGCTTTCTAATTGTATCAAATATTGATGGAATCGCAAAACCACATTTGACTGGGTTTCGATTATTACGTTTGTACAGTTGTTCTCTGTCATCAAATGAATAAATATCACTAAATTTACAATCAAATGACTTTGATAAACAACGGTCAGGTTTGTCGACCGAAGACCGATTGTTCATTGTTTCTGATTGCATTTGAGCAAATGTACCATCGTTGTAGCATTTGCGATTATCTAATAAATATTCGGCAAATGTACGATTACCGTGTAGATGATAAAAATCGGTTGAATATGTGAGATTTGATGAGCGAGACGGAATTGAATTAGTAAGAAGACGTTCAGCAACTTCAGATTGATCCCACCATGTTGCATCTTGGATAAACTGATGAGAATCATATTCTATGATAGATTTCAACTGATTTGTGGACGTTTGATAGCCTAATATTGAGAGAAAAGTCTTCAGTAGACTCTCGCAGTTAGTCAAATTCACATGAATCAAGTCTTCTGCATAAATCACTTTCAATTCTGTGTGATTCGAAATAGTTTTTATGACTTTTCTCGCTTGTTCAATTCGTTCATGTAAATTTAAAACATTCGAATTTCCCGTCGAGTCTAAATCTTGATATAAAAGCATTGCTAAAATAGATTTTCTTATAAAATAAATACTGTGATGAACATCTATCATATGGCTAATTTCTGCTGAACATTTCGAATCAGTTGTAAGTGAAACAATGTGTATCTGAAGAAGTTTTTCACTCGTTGAAGCCAATGAGAAATACGATTGATTAGTGATGTAACAATTGATATTCAGACGAAGAATTTTCACATTACTTAATTTTCGACTAACAATCCATTGAATATATTTCATCAAGCCGGAACCATCATGAGTCCAAATAACATTGCCTATCTGCCGAAAAGATGTATTTAGTAATTCCCCGTGTGATGTTTCCAATTGGAAATTGTTAAAATACGAGATGATATTCACATGGGAATGTGTGACAATGAGCGTCAAGTAGACGATCAGAATAAAATTCAACGCTATGATTATCATAAATCCACAAAACCGTCGACCAATAGCAATTAAATTCATATGACCTAAAAAGACATCTTTTATTCTTTTAAGAATCTAACAATAATGTTTGAAAATATTTTGAGAAAAACATTCGTATCCTTTTAGTGATGATGTTTATTGCGGGAAATGAAGTTTTTTTTTGCAAAATCATCTTTCCACTCTCATGCGTAAACCGGCGAATGTTGAGTAGTAGAAATCGAATCATCATTTCCGTTTGTTTCATATTTCTTATTTTACAAAAAAAGCGGAATACTGTTTTTCTTCTTATCAGGCATTGAAATCATGAAATCAACAAATGATTCATTTGTTATTTAGCTCTTGCATAAGAAAACTGACAGCTATTTGTATTGTTCCAAAACAATCGAAATCAGTGCAATTTGTCCGATGTCATTTGCAAGCGATGAGTTACAACATAAAAATGAAAGGAACTGAATATGAAATCAGGACAATGAGCGATGCCGAAACATTGGAGTGATTTTCTTTTCCGGTAAATGTGAAATTGGCGAACAACTTCAATAAATAGTTTTATGATTTTGACTATGTTTTCCGAACAAATAAGTTACGCTGGAAGAGTAAAACTGAAGTTATGATTTTGTTTTTTTGTTAGTCATCACCATGACGAGAGAGAAAAAAGTAAATTTGGAAATGTGTGAGAATGAAGATGTGAGTCTGAGAATAAATAAGTATGAAATTACTGTTCAGTTCATTAACGTATTTTAAGCAGATTTAACCTGAAATTGACAATCCTCACCAACATTCTTTGTGTTGGTAGGTATGCTTATCTCACAAAATCTTTCAAATGCAAATATTTTCACTCGCAAATCGAGAATTTCAATGCAGATGAAGAACAGCAATGTTATACAATTCTCGAATCAATAAACAGTAAATTTCATAACTGATATTCGATAGTTGTCTAGTGTGACGCCATTGATTGCACTGTTCACCGAGTTCTTCTACAACTCGTGTTTTATAACTTTGCAATTCGTCTTTGGTTAAAATATCTGTCCATTGATTAGTTGTATCTTCACATCAAGAAAATAATCATCTTGAATAAAATGTTTAGTATTATCTTTCATGTGATAAAAAGAATTACTTAACAAATCTCTCCTAAATTCATTATAATGGACCATAGTGAGACATTAAGTAATTGGTATGTGTTTCAGTATGAGCATATATAGGCAAACAATGAAGCTTCGATTGATTCAGTATACGGTTTTAGAATATTCTATTAATTGATTGTGGTTTTTCAAAGCCGCTATGCTATGTATAAGATTGTTAAGGTGATGGTATTAAATACATGCAACATCACGCTCATCTCGAATAACTAATATGTACTTCGTTTTTCTTGAACAAACCAGTGTATCAGTAGGTAAATGAGATTTGAGAAATCGACAATGAGTTTGCTTTTTCAATGCTTCATACAATTGTTGTTTCGAAGCAAAGGATTTAATACCTGACTTAGCAAGTGTAACGATGACAATTTCACTGAATTTTGAGGATGAGGTCGAAGATACAGAAAGGCTTGCAGAGAAAATCTTCTTCAAAGTTTTTCGAACAGTTAACAATAGATGTATCAAATGCAAGTGGAGCGACTAGTCTTATCCACTCCCTGGCGAAATCATAAACGAGAATTTTTAAGACATATGAATATATTATTATAAGTGAATTATAGAAAATTGAAATACAGTCAATTTACAATGGACTATAATTGTTGCATTAACTTTTTTGATTTTTCTTAATTCTTTGAGTGAAATAACTGTGTGCATGTGGTAGTAAGCACTTCAACTTATAGTTTAATACACGTAGCACAGATATATTGTCTATTCTTTTGAAAACTTTTCAGTAAAAGAAAGTGCTGTGCATGTCTTCAAGAAATGTATTACAATGAATGCTCCCTCTGTCGAGAACTATGCACTTCGTGTCTAAATTTATGTTTTCTATTTTGAAAGTCCCATTTCTGGTGTAGATCATGGCACAAATATCAAAGCAAAGTGAAGTTGAGTATTTTATATGTGTAAACTTAGCAATGTTTTCACAATCTTGAAGGTAATCCAAAATACACCAAACACGTACGCTAATGATTCGTTATGGTTGAAACTGTCACGCTTCTTTCCTTCTCAATGATGAACATATAGTTATATCAGTACTGTAAACTACCATTCATAACAAACAAAATAGAATATTTTTTATCCATTTTAGTCTGCACGACTTCCTTCATCAACTATAGGTAATATGCGCACACTTTTAACATTACCGTCGATATGAACTAAGTTTGTCAACTATAGTTACCACATTCTTGTTAGATGCATCACGACTAAGCTCAATGATGTTTGCCTTCATGAGTTTAACCGAGCACAAGACGAAGTATAGTCTAACAAACCAATAACAATTGAAAAGAATGGATCAATCACAACATTATACTCCGGATGATGAAAAGCAACCATTCTTTTATTATTTCGTTGTTTCTTACGAGCATCAAACGTACTCTCGTTCTAATATGTGATCATGGGATAGATGTTAGAGAATTCTTCTCTACAGTGAAAAACACAATTAATATGGTTATTTGTTCTACATTCTCACTGAAACTATCATTTCAAGTTACTATTTGCTTTCATATATTTACAAAGTGTATTATTTCCGTTCAGACGCTCATCATACTGCACTTAGGCGGGCACGGATTTGAAAACTAAATTCTTGAAGAATCTCGGTGTTCCACGTTTGTGTCAGAGCTTTCGAAAAAATGCAGGTATATCGATTCCGCATCTTCAACAAAAGATTAACAGATGCAATTACAAGATAATTTCTTCCGGGAACATAGAACTCTAGTATAGAAGTCAAGAACATGAAGATACGTTACGCTATGACAGATTAGAACGCAAGTACACTCTATTTTGTCTCGGCTAGCGAAATATATGTAACGATCGGCAACAGTGATTTGATAGACCCGATACAGCAGATTATGATGTACTAGTGTTTAATGAATGCGATGTATATGAATTCCGTTGTCGAAACACCCTGTATGCCGCTGATCGTTTTCGAGTAGATATTATATAGATCGGACATTTTGCTGTCGAATTTTAATTACAATGAACGATTATGTTCGTTCGATAAATACTGGTGTGGAGACAGTAGCTTCATCTCTATTTGTAATTATTTCATCCATTCTATCAATTTAATTGATGTTCATCTTTGTATCCATAGTCACTATTCTATCTCGAGTGAGGTTAAGCTGGTGTAAGTGCGATGTATATCTCGTATTCATTGACATCCATCCTCACCCTCACTCTCTATAATTTGTAAGAACAAACGATTTTTAAGGAACTTTAATTGATCTCCTGCACGAATGACATCAAATCCCACTCAAATACTGGTCAATTTCTACTTGTACGTAATTAAATATTCCGCTAACGCCTGAGCATCATGATAGGTAACAAATATGTGCTTATTATCCGTGGTTGAATCATAGTTGTCGGGTGGTGTTTTCATCGAACTATTACCAAAAATAGTATTGCCAACCAAGACACGTGCTACAAACATGCATCTTTCTCCGTTTGGATTTGGTATAGCGTAGTTATGGCTATAAGTTGCATCCGTTGAAAAATATACACCTACCCCATAAACAACTCCTACATAAAGAAGCAAAAGCGTATAAAAACTTGTAGCAAGCTATCAATCAAACTTACCATTCACTCCGGCAAAACTTCGGTTGAAGCAACTGTCGATAATTGAGTTGGCTGCTTCCTGAGTACATCCATGATAAAGTTGTTTTTCAGTATTTCTGCCAAGGCGTTTTTGAAAATCTTCACTATGTGCTGTATATTGCTTATACCATCGCTCGTTCTGCACTCGTTCGATTTGTATGATTTGCGTATAGTTCTTCTTCATCACTTTATCGAATCTGGTATAAATTGACATGTATTCATCTGATGTAAATGGCACTACGGCACGCGTGCCATTTTCTGTCATGTCCCATGTAGATGGTATTTTATAACTTTGTAGTTCAATCAGTGCTACAAAAAAAGAACACATAAAATAGGTTTCCGAACAAGAGTGTCATGTCTGTTACGATCACGTGGATCAAAATGTATATCGTGCCTTGAATAGTGACGCAGTTACCATAACATATTAGACTATTGTACGTATACGAATACTCGTAGAAATGACTTGAGAGACTCCGTTGAGAAAACGATATATCGAAGATCAAGTTTTTATTACATTCGAGTTAGTTTTTGTTGGAATAAAACTTACTCTGTCGATCTTCCTCTTTTTTCCAGCGCTTTATGTCGCGGCGTCGTTTGTAACAGCAACAGAGGACAGACGATATTGTAGCAACAAGAATAGCTCCAATTATTATTCCAATTATAACCGGTAAGTGGTGTTTCAAATGCAACTCTGGACGAATTGTCGTAGTGTCTAAGGCATAATAACAGAAAACATAATGAATGTTGAGTAAGCCAATCAAAGCGAAGAATTAATTATTATTTCGATGACGTTATGGCATGTACGTATAGAGTGTCAGTGTTTCAATAAACTTTTCGGGCTCACTTTTTGAGCTTTTCAAGCTAATAATAACAAGATCTTTGGCTTACCGTTAGTCCATTGGTGATCTCTTACTGTAAACGTGATATCCCTCAAGTTAATTGGAACTAGAGCAGACATAGGCCATGCAGCAGAGAATGCAAATTGCATGCAATACAGTGCTCGAGAAAGATACTTCATAGTTTAAGATATAAATGTGTGTACTTTAAAATGGGTAGATGTGAAGAGTGTGATGATGGCTGCCTTCACTTCCTTACACCAACGTCAACCATATGAAGGATCAACTGAATTTGTCCGAAAATTTATTCTCAATTCGAAGTGTCTCAGTAACTGTGTATGCAATATACTACAGAACTTTTCTTTTCGAAGAATGCCTTTGTTGGTAATTTTGCATTTCTTATCATTACAACAGATAAGATTCATCATCAAATCTCACGACTTGTTTTCTTCTTATTCTTTTACACAAAGTCTTGACTATCTCCACACTTTTATTTTTTGTCGTTGTGAGAGTGAAAGCATGATTTTGCAACATTAGGGAATATAATGTATCATCCTTCTAACCAATAGCTAATATTATGTTTTTTAAAAATAGATAATCGGTTTGTATCATCTATGTCTTCAGCAAAACGTACCACGACCGATCAGGATGTATTAGTTGCCGGTATATCTGCGATTATGGGCGTTCCTCTACAATTACGATTATCTACTCGAAGATCATCAGTAGACCAGGAGAATGTTTCACTATTAGATTATCACGATAAAACATATTCGTATGGTCAAGTGGGTGATGGATCCGCGAATCAGGCAACAAATACAAAAAAAGATTTGAATACTGCGGTGCGCCAGATAGAAATCTATGCGAAAATGTCGTCTGGAAAGGAAATAACAGTTAATGTAGATCCAAATGTAACTGTTGAGCATGTAACAAACGCGTTACAGAACACGAATGAGGTACTGTCTAATGAAGGACGCGTCGTTTTTGCCGGCAAGACATTGACGAATGAAAAACGATTACATGAGTATGGAATACAAGATAGATGTACTCTTCATGTATTAACTCGCACGCGAGATGGAGCTCAACTAGTCTTGGACCCTGCCAGCATGGATCCACAATATGATCACGACTTTACAAGGATAAAAGATAACAATAGAGTATTCACAAGGGGATCAATGCCTTATGTTCGACCTTGTGGATGGAAACGCTTCGCGATTAAAGTATCTGACAAATTTGAAAATATGGTTTGGTTGGGTGATAGTGATAAAAATGGTGAATGGCCTGTATCATATCATGGAACTGGCTTTCATCAAGCTCGAACGATTGCTATAGACGGCTTTGAATTAACCAAAGGCAAAACATTTGCATTTCAATACGGTGTATATTCAACACCAGATTTAGAAGTAGCCGAACGGTATGCTGTCAAATTCTCACATGGCAATATTCAATATTTAATTATATTACAAAACCGTGTGAATCCTAAGACATTATTAAAAGTATCAAATAATCAAACTAATGTCGATGAATACTGGGTAAATCCTAGTGACAAAGATGTTCGTCCATATGGTATTTGCATAAAGAAACTTTGAATATCACATTATCTTATAACTCCCTCTATTTTTTTATTCTCTCGATATTCGCACGGTTTTAAACACGAATTAAAGTGGAAGACGCTTCCTTCTATTCCAACTAAATACAATCTTGATTCGTATTTATGTTCTTTTCATATAATTAAAGATAGCCAGCAGGATAAGGGTGATGGTGATAAAAGCAGAACGTCTGATGTAAAGCAAGTTTTGGTTTACTTTTTCTTCTGTGAATTACTATATCATACAGAAAGAGTGTGGTATTGTTAAATGCACCAGGAAAAAAAACAGATCGTTTCAGATTATGGAAATTATTAACGCATTGTGAAGCAAAAAAATTTAAAGTATAATAGATCAAGCAGTAAAGAATTATTATAAATGGTGGGAGATAATGAAAACATATTCGCTTCTTTCAAGTTGATGATAAATGATCACAAAAAATGAGAATATGTCTTTCAATGATGATCCAAGCGAATAGCAAAAACTGTAGAACATAAGTACATTTGCCAATCAATAACTTTTGGAACTGCTGACGTATATACGTATATATATATATATGTATCATGAGGATTTCTCCTCATAATTTGCGTCATTTGTTCTTGTTGATCTTGGTCACAACCTATGTAACGTATTTCAGTCTGTGCGATAAATGAAGTTTGTGTATAACATAAAGCTACCACGATACAAAATTTCACTAAATGTTAAAATTGGCAAATTCTTGGCCATAAAAAACAATCAAAATTCATAGCTCATCATTCATGTTTTTCTCATGAAGTATGTTAATCCAGTATTGATGATTAGAAGGAAGAATATTATTCTTAGGTGTACTTATACTTTATTGTGTATTGAGACACACGCTCATCAGAAAAGAATTGTTTATCTGTGTATTATCTTTCGTGTGAATTGCGCCATTGTGATGCAAGTACAAGGTATAAAAGATGTCGACGCTTTTTACATTTGAAATAAAATGAAATTGATTTATATACCGGACGTTGGCTTTACTATTGATGATCATTTGGGACAGAGAACAATCACATGGAATGATCAACGCAAACATATTCGTAAAACAATATTAAAAGAATATTCTTACAAGAAAGATGATCGACTTTATGACGAAGTGGAACTTAGCCAAAAACGAGATATTTATCATAATAATGAAGTGTTTTTTGTTTTAAGTTATGATATATCATCAAATTGTTTGAAAGAACTTGAAATTCATCATGGAATTGATATTGAAATAAATGGCGTCGTAATCAAATTTGGTGACGAGATGACAACAGTGACTCAAAAGCTTCGTATTGAACCGACGATTTTAGATGAAGGTGGAACATATTTATTTCCATCTTTGAAAATGACTATATCAAATGGTCGAGTGATGGGCGATGATGATGATGATGAATCAGATACAACCAGTAGTGAAAATGTCGCATATTTCTACGCTTCAAATAATGTTGACCATCTTTTAGCGCTGTAAACGAGAGTTGCTTTCACAAATAAATGTACACGATGAGTAACAATTTTTTCTCCATTGACGAAGAGATTTCTCATGCGAACCAGCAGCTGTAACAGATTAGAGACAGTAAAATTATACTCTACCGACTGGAAATTCTTTAATATTTTACTAAATAATATCATAAATGCAGACTGATCGTTTACCTTTACAACACTAAAATATGAGACGCTCTTTTTTAGTTTAGTGGAGATTCAATTCAGAACCACTGCGCTAAAAAGCTTTACGCTAGATCGAATGAACACTTTACATATAAAAACAAACACAATGATGGAATAAGTGAACAACGAACTTGCTTGCTTGTTTTATCTACTTTGCTAAAAAGAAACTTCTCGATAGTTTTATGATAGAATACGAATTCGAACAGCCATTTTCTTTGGAAAACAGGTTAACCGTTCTTCGTAACCACCGATAGTTTCAGGAGTGCCTTCAAATGTTATCCCACGTTGCATTAATCGAACACTAACAATTTTTAATTCTAACCATACTAAATCTCGTCCAAGACAAGCAAGACGTGTTGTGACACTAGCAACTGGAGCCAAACGAAAAACTTCTTTTGTAAGAAGTTCACAATATGTTAATGCGTCGAGTTTCTCTTTCGTTAATATCGATAAGGATTGAACATCGTTTGACAGTAAAAGATCATTCTTTGTTCCACATAAGGATTTTTACTTAGATAAAATATAGGCCACGCTGTACCTGTTGCTGTTGTCTCAAATTCTGCGACTAATGCTGTTAACACTTCAGCAAACGTTTCCGATCGTGTTAAACCTGAGGAAATCTGTTCATCACCGGTTTCTTTATTTAATGACGAGATCGAATTTGTCGGACGTTCTTATTCAACAATATTCTCCATCAATTCTCGAAGAAGACGATTCGTTCTGTGATATTTCAAATACAATTTCGCCACTCATTGAGGTAAACTTGCAAGGTACATGACCTCTACTACGACAGAAACAAAATCTTCAAACATAATTTTCGTCTTCGAATTCATTTCGCTCGCTTAATCATAATCAAATGCAACGAATCCGATAACGACCATTGTCAAAGTTTGATAAAAATACAGATGATCGTTCGAAAATCTGTCGGTCAGTTAATAGAGTTTTAGCTTGTTCAAATAAACAGAATACAAGAAGTGGATGGACACCCAGCCATAGAAATACAACTTATCACCATGTTTTTGTTGATAATCGTGCATAACTTCAGAGAAAGTTCTTTTTCCGGTTATAACACCTGAATGTAATGAATTACCAAACAGTAATTGAGGTTTTGTACCAGGTAGACCATTCGTTTCTTGATTTAGTTGTCGTTTTAAGCAAGTATAACTGATAGAGTAACATCAGTCATCAAAAGTATTGCCATAGCTCAAAGAGAAGAACAACGGCAGTAAATACATCATGTACATGTGTAGAGCGAGATGATGCATTACTCATCGTTTTTTCGTTCACGTAATATTATAAAGTATAGACTTCAATGAACGTCTTTTGAACTACGACAGAGTATATAGCATTGAACCATCCGGTATTTTCATGAGCATGTGACGCTACCGATTCCATTCAGAATGGAGAGATAAACATATTTATTAAAATTATTTTCTTACTACATGGGATGACAACTAAACACCAATCAGTAGCTTTTCGATATTTCTCTCCATCAAACTGAAAAAACAGTGACCTCATAATCCATTTGGATTCTTAAGGGAATTTATCTTTACGATTGTTCTCATATTCTGGATAATTTTGAACGTTCTGAATCAGATTGTAAGAAGACAAATAGCGCAAAAAGGTCAATAATTGATTCTATATCAATGTTCTTCGCGTAAAAATACCGTCCGAATGATTATTTTTCTCATAAACCATAAACATCTGTTTGATTGGTGTCAGTAATAAATGATTCTCGGCTGCATGTTTTATAATTCCATCATTGATTTGCATTGCTTTCTCTCGATAAACATTGAATATTTTAACAACATTGACATAATAAGTTTTGTCATCTGTAATGATATTCCATTGCTTCTCTAATAAATCCAAATCATTTGGATTCAATTCAAATTTCGATCGACAAATATTGACCGCTTTTGTCATTAGCATTCCTTTTCGATCTTTGTCAAATGGTATTTGATAATAAAATGTGAAATGAAATGGTCGATTCCAAAATAATTTTGTATCGATTGATGTATCAGGTAAACCATCATTAGTGATTAATGATTCAATTTTAATATGTTCAACATTCACTTCTCGGAAAGTTTCATAGATTTGTCTTTCAATTTGTTGAATTATGAATGGACATTGTCCTTCATATTCAGCTGAGATAATCATTTGTTCTACATGAAATTTAAAACGATTATTTTCGTCACAAATTTTCTTCAAATTTTCAATATTTTCGTAACAATTGAATGTAACAGATACTTCAAATGATCCTTTGATGTTGTTTGTTGGTACAAGTTCATCCAGTCGTGATTGAAATTCCATTCTTTTCGAATCAGTAAACGCTGCTACGCTAGAAAACAAATATTTAAAGATAAATTTCATTCTATGACGAATGGTTTTACGAGTTGTCTCTTACCTTTCCAAATTCGTTGAATTCGCAAGAATTTCTTTCATTTGATGAAAAATATTGGTAACACGTCGGTAATCATAGATTGAACGTGTTCGAATTAATTGATCGGCGAAATCTAAATATCTTAGACCATGAAAGAAATGTTTCAGAATATAATCTCGTCTTGATAAATATCTTTCATTGAGCGTTGAATCGTGTGATAAGTCGTCCTGTCGTCTATACAATTTCCAATCACGATACATTTCGTAGAATCCTGCTCGTTTAATTTTCATTTTATCATAATATTTGTCCAAATAAATTTTTCGAAAATCAACTTCATTTTTCAATTGAAATTCATCAGGTACGAAAAGACATTGTACAACCAACAAATAATTTTTTTCTAATAAAACTTCAAGTTCGTCAGCTGTGTAAACACAAACATCGTATCTATCCAAGATTTTATAATGTCGAAATACTTCATGAAAATAGTCGAAGTCATTCCAGTATTTGAATGTTTGACTATTCGATAAACGAGTTACGATGAGAAGGTCACGGTCAGATTTCGTCGAATTGGTACCATAAACCCATGAACCATGGTGGTAAATATTGGTTACATCGTCTTCTTTTAATTGAAGTATTCCTAAGATGGTTTGAATAGTAGAGGCATCCATTTACAGCTGTAATAAAATAAAATGAAAAAAACATGTTTTTATATATTCTTTATGACTCACACACGTGTTTCGTCAACGAATGAGGTAATTTGACGTAACAAAGAAGAATAAAACAACTAATATTTAGTTGCTACGATAAGAACGATGAAGTCATATTTTGGAATTTTTTTGCTTTTATTTTTCATCGTGAAATATGAATAAATGTAGTCGAACATGAAGAAAGTCTTGTAGAATCAATTTTTTTAATGTTTAAACTGCCATGCAACGTCATTTCTGTCTTATCGATCGACGAAGTAGTTTCCAGAAAAGTTGAGACATTTTTCTGGGACTTAAAGTCAAGTCAGGATGTTGAGCCACCAATACTGATTTCCATATGCTATGAGCTTGACGATAGAAGGAAATGGCCGTTTGGTGATCAAGACGTGCCTCGTACAGTTGACCAATCAGATATATGCACTTGGCTTTTTCTGGATGCAGAAGATTATCAGAAAAGATACGTTCGTACATTTCCAATGCATGATGAAGATAATCGGTTGATTGGTCAAGTTTATCTTGAGCCAAGAATAATTCGCCCATGTTTTTCAGCGTATATGCGATATAGACGTGATCATTTGGAAGTGTTTTCTGGTGGATGATTAATGCTTTTTCATACTGTTCGTAAGCCTCGCTATATTTCCCTGTTCGATAGAAGATTTTGCCAATGTTGTTATAGCGAATGGCTAAATCGTACATGTTTCCGTGTGTCAATACGTCGCGATCTATGTCAAGATCTTCGAGATGTCGTGCTAGAGCTTGTTTGTAGTCGCCTTTTTTATATAAAAGCTTGCCAATGTTGTTGAGTATAGTACTGAACGTAGCGCTCTTCTTTGGTAGTATGCGTTTACCGATGTCTAATGCTATTTCTGCTGAGCGCAGGGCTTCATCATATTCACCCATATGTGATAGAGCAAGCGAGATTCGTGCGTAACATACAATGACATCTTGATGGTCGGCAGGTGTTAATTGTATGGTAATCTCAAACGCCTCACGAAAGTATTGCAGTGCAAGAGCACTGTCACCAAGGTTATCGTGCACACATCCAATGCCGCTTAATACATTAGCAATAGGTACTTGATTATCCATACCTGCTTGCTTGTATTTCTCCAAAGAATCTTCATAGCTAATCAACGCTGAATGGTAGGTAGATTGAAGACGTCGGACATGCCCTATATAGCATTGTATCGTTGCAGCATGGGCCAAGCTGGGCGGTTTATCGGCCATTGAAAGAGTGAAGGCTTGTGCAAAGCATTCAAGTGCTTGTTCAAATTCGCATAATCCATAGTGAGCCCGGCCGAGCTCGAAGAGAACATGGGCGTTACACGGCATCTGACTTAGCAATCTTTGACAATATGCTTTGGCTTTGCTCCATGCACCCATATCGTACAGGAGAGATCCGAAAACTATAACAATATCGTTGTGTTTTTTTATCTGTTCCCGTTGAAACTGAATATAATCTTGAGCAACTACGCTGCTCCTGCTGGACGTTTTCATACGACACGTCCATACTCTGTCAGAGGGAACATCAGTATCTATGCAAGTCATTGCCTCAATCTCGAATACCGTTGCCAGATCGAATAAAATTTCTTCTTCGTCTTTGAATGCGCTGTAGAAAGATATGTCTGCTAGTACAACATGTTGGTCACTGACTAAGTCGACCTCGATTTCGAAAATGACTGATTCTAGCTCTTGCAATGCAACGCTAACGTTGCCGATGCCAGCAAACACTTCAGCTACGTTCTTATTACGGCTTGTAGAAAAAAACGCGTTCATGGAGATCAGTTGTCCTTCGCTATCCTTCAAGCGTTGAATCTCCTCTCGAGACAGCTTGCGGCCCGAATATAGTTTCAGCTTATCACTTGGTGATGAACAAGCATACTCGCGTAACAAGTCACAGTTTTCTGCCAAACAAGCACATAGATCGACCACGTAGAAACGGTAATTGTAAAGCGCTTCCACATCTTCCGTGCGGAGTGCTTTGTTGATTAATTTGAAAATGAAACTGTTTCTCGTATACCAGTGAATCGCCTGGTTAGCCGTGTATGTTTGCTCAAATTCATCGATATTTTTCATCTCTCGCTTATTACCTCGATAATAAGCACGACATATGTTGAGCATTTCCTGCTTGCTAGTAGAATCTCTTACGTTAGCACTTCCGGGTGTCTCAATGGTAATAGACATTTGTTGAATCACTTCCTTGATCAGCTGTAGCCATAGAAATGAACCATTCTCACGATCGATATTACGCGCTGTTTTCTGTTTCTTTGAATCGTAGAGTGCAAAAATGGCTGATTGCCTTTCAATTGCTCGCACTGCTTTGATGATGTTTCGTTTTAAACTTTCTTGCTCATCGAAGATACCTCCAATCTTGGTATACTTTGGGTTCTGCAATACGGGCGACGCTTCGTATTTGCTCTTTTCCATATAAAAGATGAAAATAGTATCTACATGTCGAAGCGTGTGCATGTCATCGAGTAGTTTTTCCGATGCATATGAGCCGGATATGATCAAAATGATTGTTTCAGTCTTAAATGTCTTGACGTGAGCGACGCAGTCAGTTTCGTTGGAGCAAAAATGAACGAAATCATTTAGTTCACGAAGAATTGCTTTCGTTTGCTGAACATCATTAACAAACGCTTCATTTCGTTCGTCTACTTGGACATCACACCATATCAAAGCAATACTTTCTCTATTGACGAATCTCATATCATCGTTATCCAGTGTGGTCAGTTGCTGTTCAGTGGACTCGATTACTGGAATTTCGTTGTCTTCAACATCAGATCGGTATCGCATTAGCGTTGTCCAGTTCAAGTACGATTGATTTTCTGGAATTTCACTGTATGTGATAAACTTTGCACTAGTATAATCGAATGCACACGAGAGAAAATCGGCAGCCAAGCACATTTGAAACACAATTGAGAAAGATAAAAGCTTATTTCTTTTTATTTTGCTTCGAGCTGAGATTCTGCTTGGAATTGGAAAAAAAGCATGACACATTTTGTGCTTTAAAATACCGACAGCTGTTTCGTTTTACATACTGACTATGATGGAGGCATAAGCTCACGATGGCGGAAAGGGTTAAGCGCAGTCATCACACTATGCCTAAAAGTATGGTACAAATGATGATATAATGGTCTATCGATATCCAGTTCAAAGTTTATGAAAAGAAGCACACGATTTAACCAATGATTTACTATAGGAGCCTTTGCGCAGCTCTCGTGTAAACTGTGAAAAAGTCTTTGCTTTCAATTTATAAAAAGACTCTTTGTTGGAATATTCAGACTATACAATACAAATTCCTTCGACTCTTGTCCATACAGTGCGACGGAAGGCATTCGACAGGTTCCAATATCACGAAATTTCACTCTATAGAGGTTTTGTCAACAAGCATACCAATTCTGGATTAAATTCTGTATCTTCTAACTTGATGTTTAAATAATTATAATGGAGTAAAACTATTTTTATTCGTCTTGTCTCTGCATGATGATCACATACTGTCTACGTTCCATACGCCCGATATGCAAATCGCTTTCTAAGAATCTATTAGCGAATCCTGCGAAGTATACTGTCATATAAATTCAAATGTTGGTTTCGTTTGTTTGTTTTAATTGTGTTCGTCTAGTAATCAGATGGAGCTTTTGAATTTCTTCAACAAGTTTTGTCTCATCACCATAATAATTGTCAAAAGCATCTTGACATTTTTGATCAATAAACTCACAACGATCTACTAACGATTGTTCCACACTAATATCACGTCGTAAACATTCAGTTTTTTCTTGCATTAAATCAAGTATTGCTTGAATACTTGACGGAATGAGTAAGGTCTCCGAAGTTTTTGACAAACGACGTTGTCGACGAATTGTTTTAAATTCTTCACCTTTCTGAAGACATCGCGCTACAGCTGAAACATAAAATCTTTCTCGCTTAGTATAGATAATACTTAAATATTCACAAACCGTTAGCAATTCTTAAAAGATGCCACAAACGAAGTATCACAATAAGAGCAGCTGAGTGCGCAATAATAGATTCTTTGTCAACAATCAGAAAATAAACTTCTGTTGAAAATGAAACAACTGCCAAAAATGCATCAAAATAATCTAATTTATGATTTTCTTTGCAATTCCAGTAATGAAAACCGAGTGCATATATTTTTGAAAGCAATTCGATCATAAATATCGATAAGATGCTCAATGACACATAGTGACATATTTCAATTCCATGGTCAAGATGATGCGTTTTCTTCTCTATATCAGCCCTTGAATAAGAATACTGAGGATTGTGACATTCATACTGACGTTTAACACTATAAAGAAGAATTTCGGTTATAACAGATGCACATTCTGCAACGACTAGTATGATGATAAAAAGATGAAAAAGTGCATGTTCAAGAAATGATTCGAGACGTTTTTGATGATGGTAGTTTTGATTCCACCATCGAGATAAACAGTTGGATTGGTTTTTTCTGTTGGGAAGCATTGTTAAAAGTAACTTTCACACATGGTAAACAGAGACTCTATATGATGTCGATATTCCTCTTTTTTCACGGCCTTGTTTCAATGCAAACAGTAAAAACGAAGGATTTTTTTTCTTCTCGTTCTATCATATGAAACGAGTCATCGACAGTTAGGTAACGAGAACATAAAGCAAGTTTTTTTTGTCTTCCTACCCATTATAAGCTGATGCTCGTTTTTTTTTCATCGTTACAGTATAATCGGAATAGATTTTTCTTGCGCGTATATTTCAACTCTCATAAAGAAGAATAAAATATAGGTGATCTTTGGAAAGATTATAATAATATTCGCAATATAATTTACCTGAAAATATTTTGGACAATTACTAATCATTTCAGTAAACTTTGTACAAACTTAGAACTTTTTGTTATAGTAGTACGTAGACTAGAAAAATAAAAGAAAGACTTTGAAATAATTTCTAATTTAAGTCAAGTAGATTAAGAAAAATGAGGAACAATAACTGAATTCATTTGTGATTGGCATCAAAAGAAAATTAAAAACCACTGAATATTTCAGTTTCTAATTATGAGAAAACGTTGGGAAACATTTATTGTTCTAACAATAGTCAGATGAATATCTTGAGAATGAAACGGACTTATACTCATATTCTCACCCAAGATCTGTCGCTCGTAAAACTAGTATTTTTTATTTTCAATTGAAAGAAAAAGATTTTCGTAGTTATAATCTCGATATGACACACACTTCACATAATTAATCACATAACTACACAAAGATGTGATTGTGTTGACGGTGCATTGAATGATTTTATTTCACCGATAAATCTTGAATAATCAATTGGAGATAAATGATGATGATTAAATTGATTCGATAGTTGTTTCTGTAAAGATTCAAAAGCTAATGTTGAATTTTCATTTGATAATTTGTATAATTGGATGAGTGCCGAACCATTCATATCTTTACAGAGTAAATTAAACGGATACAACTTTTTATCATTCAGAAAATCCTTCACATTTTCACTAGTCCAATTTTCCATTGGAATTGCTTTGTACAAACCATTCGATTCAGGTGGATAAACATATTCTCCTTGTTTAGAGTCGATCATTGCCTGAATAACTGTCACATTTGGTGCATTGACATGAGAAACATTTATTTGTTGTTTACATGATTCAATTTCTCGTTTCAATTGTTCATAGGCGATATCGAAATCTAATTTAACAAAGTTGATATATTTCAAATTAGTTAAGAGTAATCCAAGCCATCCATCGGGAGTATATGAAGGCGGTAGTTTCAATGGAATGATCTTCGCTTGTCTTTGAAATGCATAATTACTTTCTCTTTGACACCATGGACTTATTTTATAACTAAAAGTCATTCCGATTAAAACTATTTCACTATTTTCAATTCCATCGGCAATTGCAACGGCTGTGGAACCGGTGATGTTATTTTTATCAATCCAAACAAGAAATCCATCATTAACAAGAGAATCAGCGATTCTATGACAAATTTGTTTGTCATCGTGAGAATAACTAATCATTATATCGTATTTTTTCTTTCTTAGTGATAATTCGGGTATTGAACTATGATGAAGTTGATCATCTTGAACTTCTTTTTTACATTCGAGAAGAGTAACTTCATCTTCAACTTGCCATAAAATTCCTTCAGCTGCACTGCAAATGATATTGTTCATTTTTATCGATTCACTAAAAGATGAACTTGGTTGAAAACTTGAGCTTGTTCGATCACTTACCTGTTTGATCTCGTAGCTAACATTCGAATTTGATTGATTAATCGCTGATTCTTTCGGATAATCAATGCGACATTTTCATTAAATGATAATGTCCACAAAATGCTCAAGACTTCAGTTAATTCTTGTTCATTACTCGTAAAAACCATTTCGGAAAGTAATTGCAACTCTTGATCCTCATTTCGAATTGCTTCTTTAATTTCTTCATGTTGAACAAGTGTCTTCAATCCTGAAAGTATTGCCATTACCGTCACACCTTTGAACGTTTTCTCTTCTGATTTGATCGCTTTACGTAAATATTTGTAGAAAATTTTCGTAATTTCTTTAGCATTGTTCAATTTTTGTATTTCATCTTCACTTAAAATTCCGGCTAAAATCAAATATGAATGAATTTGTATGCGATCGTATGACGCGGTATTTGCGATCTTCAAGAAAATCTTAGTCATGGTTTTCCGTTTTAACATTGCTAAAAGTTTCGGCTCATAAATCATATTATGTAAACCTGTTAGAATCGAATTCATCAAACAGATCTGCGGCGTAAGAGTGAAAGAATCCAAATTTGAACAAAGTTGATCATTGCTAACGATGACTAAAGCATAATCAATGAGTTTCGGTTGTTGAAAGATATGAGTTTGTGTTGTGGTTGATGCATTGATCATGATATCGACCATATGTGTGAAAATAAGAATGAATGATGTTGACCAGGATTGAATATGAGGTAGAAAATGTTCGAAGATTTGAATGTATTGATCAAATGTTTGTTCAAGTAGATCGTCGTGAACCTCCGTCGAAGATTTACCTTTGTAAGAAATGATGAACATTGAACATTTGTCTAAAATGAAATCTTCGAATTCGGTCAGTTCGGATATATCGGATGATAAGTGAAGAAATGTTTCGAAATAGTAATTCGAACGAAGAAGATTATTAACTGATAGAATCAGCGGAAATAATGAAGGAATTTCATCGATTGAATGACTTGAATTTGTTTGAAAATTTCGAAACGTATTCAGAAGATAAGTGAAACTTTTCAAATTATGTTTATCATCGAAATGCTTGCCATTTAATAACATTTTGATTAGACATTCATTGAGCAAATCAATAAATGGCATCGTGGATAAAAAACTTTGATAAACATTCATTGGTGTGTGCCGATTAAAACATTGACTGATTTCAAAGAAAAACATGGAAATATTTCGAAAAAGATTCATTTCATCGTCAGTTAATGAAAATGATGTCCATTTTATTAAAATATTCAGAAGAGTTTCTTTCAATAAGAATATTAACTTATGATTTAGTAGATCCATATGAATTAATTCATTGATTTGAATATGATTTTCATTTAAACGAATACGAAAGTTTTTTATATCTCCAGTAAGTTGATCAAATAACTCAACGATGTTTTTTGTATCGATTGACATCTTTTCATTTTTCGATTCATTTGAGATAATCGAAATACGACGATGAATTGGATAAATTTCAACTGCTGAACGACGGGTTGCACAACCACCCATTGCAAAACAATATTGAAAGAAAATTAGAACATTGTCATGGAAATCAACGAGTTATATCAAACGGTTTTTTTTTCTCTTTTCTTTTCCTTCAATTACACAAACAAAGAAAATCTTTCTCCTTGCTGTTTTGTCGTATACTCAGAGGGTGAACAAACGCATAGAATCTTTCCGTTTATTTGAAGGAAAGGTGGAATTTATTGTTATTAACGAGTTTCTCCAAAATACTGATTTCCGCTGATGATGATAAATATCAATGTGCATTATGAAGCCGATCTCATCATCGAGCACCTAATGTGTTTTTACGATCCGATAAAGAGAACAGATCGTTGTAAATCTTCTTCTTTCCAATGCAAAATTTTACAGAAAGTTCTCCTTCATTTTTGTTAGACGATCAACTTCAAAATCTCTCGCAGGAAAATGTGTACTGGAAATTATACGCTCTCTTATAAAATAATGTTTTGGGGATACTTATCGTACCTACGATGTTTCCATCAGCATCTCTAATGGATAATTTGCAAAAAAAAAATGAGGATTCGATGAATTATCTGACTTTATTTTGATATTAGATAGAACTAACGTATTTATGATTAAATTGCGAATCAATTGGATAATTATACACCTTGAAATGATTTACGCTTATGTAAACTAGAGCATCATTTAACATATTCATTTCTACATGTTATTTCAAATAGAAAAAGATTTACAATGCTTGAAATATTCTTCATTATATTGATTATTAAAATAGATGTGAATGAGTTCGATATTTTTGAGAATCGAATGAATATTAATGAGAATTTATTCACGGCTATTGTACGGAATGATCTTCGACAATTTTTCATTGGTTTCAATACATTTTCGATCTCATCATTAACAACCTTATAACGTTGTCATACAAATGATCGAAATTCAGATGATTATGTACAAAATATTGTTGTGTCACCAGGAAACTCTTCGTTCTTTATATATACAGGTGAAAATATGAATCGAACATTGGCATTTTGTTGACTGTTTCAATCTTACATTGATTCGTAATGATATTGTGATTAGTGTCAATCTTCAAAATCAAATACTTGTTGGTATTCCAATGTACAACCTTGTTTTACGAAGATCTCTATTGAGAACAGCGACTAATGTTATTGTGAAGCTTGCTAATTCGAATATATCTTGAATAACAGATGGCATGTTCGGTACATCAGTTGTTTGACTTGATAGTACTTCGTTTGCTGTTCTAGTCCATTCAGCTCAAATGCTTGTGTTCAACACGTTTTGTGATAAGTTCATCTTTAGAACAGCCAACAAACTTTGGACACATCTTCGGAACAATGACCAACATTTATTCGACTTTACACCTCGAACACCGGTCCCATTCAAACCACCAGGTATGTACACAACAGCCGTACGATTGAAGTTCAATAGTATTCTGACACTTTTCTACAGATGCCAATATGTCGCGTGTCCGTTTTGCTGGAATATTTAAACAGGTAACATCGATTGGACCATGTTACGATTACATACCGGCTCTGTACAATGTATATTTGTCTCTCCATTATTATGTTTGTAATAACTTTGGCAGGAGTATTTCGGTGACTTCCGAAAAGTATGCAACATTATTTATTAGTAATACAAAATCTCCAGAACAAAAGACTTAATTGGTCAAGGAAAAATGTGGATTGAGAGTTTACTATTGTTCTATGCATTAGTTATGATCATCGTCGCTATTTTTCTTGTAGCGCGGCACCTACGTTCATTGTTATCCAATCGAAACCTCGTCCGATGACATATGACAAAGATATACGTAACGCTAAATTTAGTACAAGACTACTCAGCGAACAAACATGTTCTGATGTAAAGATTACATTGAAATCCGGTTCTCATGAGATTCTGCTTCTATATTTTGGCCTGTTCATTTCTATACTATTACAACTAAAGGAATGTCGGATGAATTTCTCTAAGATTTGCTAGGTGAATATGAGCTACTTCTGTTCATATATGTTTCTCTGACGATTGATTTGAGTGAAACACAGTTTTTTTTATTCTTAATCGACAATACTCAATTGTTCAAGAAGACGAAATGGCTTTTCATAATATCTTATTCACTATAGCTGTCATCGAGTTATTTGGTTTTACTTTTCCTATCTTCCAAATTTGCATTATTCCCATGATCTGTTGGCTAATCAGATGCTATTTCAATAAAACACGTGCGTATTCTGCTATTGGGAAAGCTGAGAAGAACATAAACAATCAGATGTCCCGCTGAATCGTCGTTATACAGCATCAATAAATTTGACCTATATAAAACCATCGTTCTTCATAATAGAATGAAAATTCTCTTTATTTGGAAAGCAAACGAGGCATAAATATCATCACCCATTTCATGCGTAATGTCGCTGTACTAACACCCAGATGCGGAAACTCATGTTATAACATAAGAAAAGACTTCATGAAGTAATTCTATGAATTTGAATTGAGTTATCGGAAGATAAAGTAGTTGTATCATGAAGAATTTCTTATTTACTAATCAACAGCTATTTGTCTGACCACCGCTTCATTCGACAAGATATGCATAGAAATTGAATCTGACACGTACACGTCCTATCAGTTTGAACATGATTCAGATCCACCAACTCGGTGTCCATATTTATGAATCTGAAAATATATACGTTCTTTAGGTATATTATGACGTGGATAAATATTTTGCTGTTTCTCTTATCCGTCAATGATGAAACGTTCCATTATCTTACAATCTAAAATATTAACGAAGTCGTAGAAGCATATTGGCATGATAAGTGAGGTGAAACGTATCTTAGAACAACTAAGATGCCAGATTAAGCCGACTGAGCAGAAAAAGGCACTTATATTGCAACACTAATGCTTTATATTCCTATAGTTTCGTCAATAAAAAAAAGCCCAGACGGCATTCATTATAAAGTGACAGCTGAATATAAAACAAAAACAATTCCCGTATTATCAGTGAACCGATAGGAGATGTAGAAAAAGATTTATCATTATAAACTTCCACCTTCCTCTCAACACATACTCATTTTCATATTTTCCTTCTATATTAAACATAGGATAAGAAAAGTTTCTGACAGAAACAATGGTAGTAGTATTACCGGATATGGTAAAATTTTGGGTTATTCTTGCCGCTCTTGTCCCATCATTAATCTGTTCAATCTTTGTTTTGTATCATCTTCTATTCGATCGAGCTCTGCGTCGTGGTCTTCATAATCATGTCATTATCGTTCTTCTCGTCATTTGTTTGATTGACGAAGTAACGTTTTATCCGTGGATGCTTTATTATTTTACACATGAAACTGATTGGCAACGATCATACATGTTCTGTCTCTTCATTGGATTCATTGATTGGTCACTTTATATTGTCCATACAATGGTCTTTGCATGGGCAATGATTGAAAGGCATATTTTGATATTTCATGAATCATGGATATCAACAAGGAGAAAGCGGTTCTTAGTTCATTATGTTCCTCTCATAGCACTTCTTCTCTATTGGTTTGTCTTTTATTTTGTTGTGTATTTCTTTCCACCTTGTGAAAACCGTTTTCGTCCTTGGTCACTTATTTGTATTTATCCATGTTTATACGACAACTATACACTTTCCATGTGGGATTTTATCGCACATCAAATAGTTCCAATTGCTATCATTACAGTATTTAGCAGTGGTTTGATTCTACGTGTTTTCTTGCAAAAGCGTCGAATGCGTCGTGCACTTAATTGGCAGCAACATCGCAAAATGATCATTCAAGCATTATCAATTGCTTTTTTGTATGTTATCATTCTACTGCCCTTTACAGTAGTGTATATCATACGGTATATTTATGGCATATCAAGTTATTTCATCGGTGCCTTTTATCTTTATATTAATTTCTTTACTTATTTTGTAATTCTGTTATATCCGTTTGTATGTGCATTGACATTGCCAGAATTGAAAACTAGAATGACACGAGTGTTAAAATTACAATGGCAAACAACACGAGTTATGTCTATAACATAAACTAGAAACAAGTCTATATATATAATCATAATTGTTGTTTGTGCATACGTTCTCAATAAATTGACAGCAGTGTTAAACTTGAAAGTTGAATTCTGTTATTCAGATATTTCTCTCATCCTCACTTGGTCGTTGTTCCCTTAACATCAACCGCACACTCTCTTGATTCTACATCGGTCATCAGGTCAAGATATACGTTCAGTACGAATGTACATCGTACATGTATCATATATAGCAAAGGTTAACTGTATAATCGAACCAAATCTCCTCTTATTTGCTTTCCTATCAATGCATTAACATGAAAATGATTTCATTTTGATTGTTTTTAAATAATCTGATGTCTCGTACAAATATCCATCAGCGAACTCATACAAGATCATCAGAATTGGAAGACATTCATTGGTGTTGTTTACCTGCTATTATTTCTTTTGCTGATTTCTTTCCATTCTTATTTCTATATGTTCGATTACGACCGCATCGTAATGACTCATCTCCTCCTGTTAATTCCACTTCTCAAAATAGTCAAACATGGTTGGAACTCTATGCTAATTGTTCATATAAACAAAACTCTAGCGGAAACTATTTACCCATTTGTGATATAGCTGTTGAGCCAGTATCCACCTTTTTCTTGGCTGTAGCTTTTCTTCTTGCTATTACTCTTTTCATCTACAATTCAGTTACAATGATTCGAATGCTTACACGAAGCCAACTCATTTTTCGAACTATTTTGCATTTAATATATGCCTTACTACTTTTTATAACAGCATTTATCTATACTTATACGCGAGATTGGTGTTCCAATTGTAAACTATTTCTTTCTCTTTGTATTATTCCGATTTTAACAACAACAGGTTTGACTTGCAATTGGTATGACGATACGGAGCGATCCCATCCACATCAACAAAGATTCGTACAAAATCAATCAATTGAACTTGCACTTCTTCGAACAACCAACTCTAATCAATCGTCATTAACAATTCCTCGTCGTCCACCGCAAAATAATACTGATCCTCAATTAGAGAATGAATACAATGAATGGTTAGAAGCTCAACAACACCGGAACCAGTGAATTTAGTGTTTCTTATATAATTATATTTTGTTCTTCGAATATTTCAATAAATCTATATCTTGAATAGTTGAACTTTTCTGTTCTTCAACTGTCAGATGTTTAAATATTCTGCTCACCCTCATTCCTTAAATCACATCTGATGACAGATACAGATAGAAAAGCTCCCTTTGGATTTGTGACAAGAACACATTCTCAAATCAGAAATTTCTTTTTATTAGCTTTATAGTGACGATCCGAAACGATGATAGAAAGACTTTGTATCTAAGCAGATAAATGCATTGTTGTCGCATTTCCTCGTTGAACTGTTTGGGCAATCATCGAAACACGATTTTGTCTCCATGGTTTTAGAAAAAGATTTTTCAACTGTGGTGTTGCCAATATCATTTCGATTGTCAATATCGCAATCGACACTTCACTTCCCAACCATAAAATACGAAAAGTCAGCGGATAATCTTGTCCAGTAATAAACCTGATCAACGTCAAAATCGTTCCTGGTACAACAAGTGTGAGAAGCAAAGTAACATGAATGAAAATTCGCCGAATAGCAATCAAGTCTCGCTTTTGTTGACTTCTGATGATCATGGTTTGATTATTCGGTAAACGATGAAGAAATATGGTGATACGAACATAGTGTGAAAATAAAATAGAAAGAGGAATTCCGTATGTTGTAAAAATAACGTAAATCATTCCTCGAGGCTTGTCAAATGTCACATAACAATAGTGTTCATTGGAGAGATAATCAATATCTTGCCAAACTAAAATCGGACACAATATAACAAACGTTTTGGCTAATTGAACGAAGACCAAGACAAAGTAAAACCAAAAGCTTCGAAACATTCGTCGACGGGGATAAATAATTCGACAAAGACGAAAGAATGCCTAAGAAAATTTCGATTTTTATTTAAACATTTTACAAGTTACGAATTACCTGAATGCCAAATATTTGATAGATGTCCGAGCACATGACAGAAATGAGATATCCTCGAAATGTACACCAAGATGAAGTGAAATTTATGTCATAGAGATCACCTAAGATTGTTTGAACATTGAATGAAAGCAATGTGAGAATGTAAATGAATAAATATGAATAAATGATGGTGAAGAGAAATAAATTAATGTGTTCATCCCGTTTCATTCGATTTGTATATTGATGATGCAAAAGAACTAGGAAAACTATGAAGGAAACGATAGTTGCGAATGAACCATGAATAAGAGAAATCAATGTTAAGATAAAACCAGTAGTTCCGTGTTCCATTGCGAAGAAAAATTTCAAAATAGAAGAGAAAAGATCGTCTACAAATAGTTTCTAATTGACACTCTGTCAGTAACAGAAATCGTGACAAAGTGCTTATTAAATTTCTTGTTTCGTTGCTTTATGCAGGACTGCTCAGTGAAAGAAAAGTGCATCGATATCTCAAGCGTTATACTTAGATATCATTAATGAGATTAAGTGTAGAATTAGACTACTGATAATTATAACTTCAAAATTTCTGCATGAAAAGGCGAAGAAGTCCGCCTCTCTTGTGTATTAAAACTAACGTTGGAATTATCAACGTTCAAAATAAAAAATCGTCTAAATATAAACAGGAACTTTTACTCGGCTTTATGTTGCATTCCAAAAATAACTGTTCTCATTAACTTTTCATTGGTGTTCATGAATTTCCGGTCGGGTACGAGAGTTGATTCCTTGTTACCTTCTGTAGAAGTCACTTTCAGATCAGACAATTTCTATGAATTTCAGTAGATATACAGAAGACTGGTTTCTACTCTGAAAAACTAGCAGTTCAAGTAATTAGAAAAAAACATGGTGTTACGTAATGACTACGTGAAACTTTCTAAACGAAAGTATGAGTACATGATTGTGCTCCATTTGTGCCAGTCCGGCTGTACCAATATTGAAACCAGCACAACATTTTCGATTATTCCAAGAAGCAAAATGAAATGCAATTTTTCCTCTAATATTTTCAATTTGTTTCTCAACAGTAGGAGGAAAACAGAATGGAAAATATGTGCAAAATAAAATAAGTGTGACAGGCATCGGTGTTTCAGATGAGAAACGTTACACTTCATTATTTCTAACCTGTATCATTGTATATATGTGTACACATTTATGTATATATTTTTGTGTTAGAAACAAACTCAGCATTCATTTTCAATTAATTTATTTTCAGAATGGCATGTTATAAAAAATGTTCTCCATCTGCTTGTAAAAGTCCGTGGGACTGTTGTATGCTGCCAATGGGTTATCGATGTTGTAGAAGTAAGTCTCAACCATCAAAAAGGAAAGCACCTGACAGTGAACCAGCAGCAGGAGCAAATATAGACGCAGATAAGGATAAAAAGTGTCTCGAGCCAACAACAGCTCGCAAAAAACCAGACAAGTTTTCTGTTCGAGTGAATATTGCCGGATTCGATCAAAAGAATGTGAAAGTAAAAGCTGAAAATGGAAGAATAACCGTCGAAGCTAATCAAGGTGACAAAAAGCAACATTATGGATGTGGCATTCAAAAAGTTAAAAATTCCTATTCATTACCTAAACAAGCCGGTTAGTAAAACAGAACCTTTTTTTAACTGTCCATTTTTCAATCCGGTAAATATTTAGATGCAACACGTATGACATCACAGATGATATCAGACAAGATCCTTCTTATTGAAGTACCCTATGGTAGTTCATCGAAAGCAGTTGCTTTTGAAGAAACAAAAAAAGATAAAACTCAACGCCCAGCAGAATCGAATCAAACACCAGAAGATAAAACTCAACGCCCAGCAGAATCGAATCAAACACCAGAAGATTCGTTAGCTGATTATATCAAGCGTTTAATGAATGCAGATTTTCATCCATGTCTCGTTGATATAGATGGCAATGGAAAAGCACTAGAGATGACAATTGATGTGAAAAAATGTCCATTGGAAGAAATCAAAATTTCAACAGAGAACAACGAATTAACTGTTCAAGGTGAACATATACGTAAAGAGGACGGTCGTTCCAAGCGCGCAAGATTTTATCGATTAACAACATTGCCCGATGGCGCAATAATTGACAAAATGAAAAAAGAATTAGACAAAGATGGACAATTAAAAGTTCATATACCACTTTCGAACAAATAAAGCAAGAATAAATGATGTACAAGTTATTTTTCTATCGATAAATGAATAAATCTGGGAAAGAATTCTTTCGAATGTATGAATACATTGAGGGTGCGGATGAAGATCCATGTTCGCAAACTTTCAAAATTTCATTCATATAGGACTGAGCTCCTCGACTCATAAAGTTTTATTATGATTTGTGAGAGATTAGTCAACAGTCTAATCATTTTGGTTGAGAAATCAATACTTTATTCAATCACAAGTAAGCAGGAAAACATAAACAGTAGTGTATTCTTTGAGAACTATGCTTTTGTTGGTGTTGACGCGACGTTGTTCCTTGAAGATATGTTCTCCTGTGTACAACATCGCATGATCTTACGGCGGTTAATGCAGATAGCGATAATAATAATAACTCCTGTCAGAACATATCTGGATATTATAATTCCAAGAGCAGCTCGAAATAAATCCGATTGACAGTAAGTATTTAGATTTGTGCTATCATCACTCTGTTTACCATTCGCTAATGAACCGAATACCCATACATTTCCAGCAACGAACCAAGCAAAGCAGAATAGATTGATCAAAATCAAAAGACCAATTACAATTAAAATTAATCGTCGTGCTATTACTTGATCGTATTGATTATAGATTACACGAGAAATAATATATGCGAGAATACCTATTAGTACTTCGAAGAGCATTATAGCTCCATGAACAGTCAAAAAGTATGCAATCATTGGCTGAATAGGACATTGTCCTAAATATCGTATACCATAGCAAAGTTCGATAATTCCAAACACGAGACCAAGGACAGTAAATATAACATGTTTTCTTGAACCATAGTAAGCGATTGCTTTGTCCAGACGTTGAATTCTCTGTTCCTTACCAGTTTCAGGAATTGTCGTGGAAGTTGGACTTTCAACATTTCCAGTGTAGTTCATGATCAGGTCGAGTAGTTTGTTGTTAATGGTAGATTGTTACTCTACACGATCGCCTAATATATTCAATGAAGGAATGTTTTTCTCACAACTACCTTTTCTTTCATTAGTAATTATAAAAATAACTTTATGGAAGTAGAACGCACAATAAGTTAACAGGGCTATACAAACGTGCGACCTTTTGAAAAAAAAAGTACATTTGCTGAAAGGTAAATACACCCTCCATGATGATTGTTCTGTTTGCCAAAAAAAAAAACAAATTGAGAACGACAAAGTACGACAAAGTTCGATCACATTGTTACAAGCAAAGAATAAAATCAAATAATTGCACAACACATGTTCTGACACTCAATAAGCATATATTTTTCTGCTGTTGTCGGTCATTCAGTGTACTATTATAGTACAAACAGTTGAACTATACACGGAAGAGACGAATTCAATAGCAGAAAGGGTGCTAAAGATGTGAAGTTTTCTTGAATAGTGTCGCGAAAGTAAAATGACAAGAGGCAGAATAAAATTGACCTTAATAGTTAATTAGACTGTACACATATTTCTTGATATCTCTCTCAATGCAATCATAAGAAGAGAAGCCGAGTACACCCTCTGGAATTTTCGTTTTTTGTTCACTCGTGCCCGACGGCATGTGATAACCGGACTGATGGTGTTACTAGTTGATTAAAAATACTGTGAAACAATCTTCACAGTAGTAGTACGTTTTACCACGTGAACATTTATACCACTCGCACCGTTCAAGATCTGCATATCTTCGAGATCTAATTTTGTTTTAATTTTAAAAAGATATGTTACATCATATCAAAAAGAATTGAATAATATGCCTGAGTCAATATACCCTCAAGATGTATTGACCTTTAGAAAAAAAAATCGCATATTAAAAGCAAATTGAAAGTCTGCAGTGGTCCACCTTCACCCTCAGCAGCGATTAATAATCACTAAATTTTTATAATTAACTAAAAATCCATCAGTTTTGACAACACGACTGGATGAAGGGAAAAGAATTGTAGTTCAGGATCGAACACCATACATCAAAAAGATGACAGTAGTGCTATATTCTAAATCGCATCATTTAGAGAAAGCAGAATCTATGGAATATCAAAATTACAAACGCAAAGTCAGTCAACAATGCGACTTTGCTATACGAAATGGCATAGTCTGGCGTTGTTGTATTGAAACTTTGTTAAAATTGTGAATTTTTTGAAAATCAGGTCGCACTTTCTATTTTAATAAAAAAAAAAGTATGTCATGTCGCGTTCGAAAAATAACCAGAACATTTACTTAGCGTTATCTTAACCAACAGATACCTACATATCTTTCTGCACACATCCACAATTTTCATCTAGTTTTAAAAATGAAATCTAGAATAGTAGTCTTTATTCTCTTTATCATTGTTAAGCTCTGTTCGGGTTCAGCTAATGTTTATACCGATGAAATCTACATCAAAGATAATTACAATCGAATTCGCCTTTATCATGGTGCTAATTTTGTTAACAAAGGATTTCCATGGTATCCTTCTGAACTGCTCGACGCAGCTTTTGTTACAAATATGTCGTCGTGGGGTTTGAATTTCGTTCGACTTGGGTATGTTTAAACAAATAAATCTTTCTCTCTCTCTCATATTTAACAATTCAATTCAAGAATGATGTGGACCGGAGTTGAACCAACACCAGAGAAATATAATTACACATATCTCAATGTGATGAAACAAATCGTTGAGTTACTTCAGAAAAATCAAATCTATGTCTTGCTGGATATGCATCAAGATGGACTGAGCAGTCGAACAGGCTTGTACGACGGTATCCCTCCCCATATTTATGATAAATTTCCACCACCTGACCATCCATGTGCGTTTCTTATCGACTCAATATTTTGTCAACATCATTCTTTGTTCTTTATAGATCCATGGCCATTCAAAAATATTTCAAGTTGGTTTCTTAAGTAAGTCAAAACGAAGTCTAATGATGTATTAATGAGGCTTTTTCTAGTTATTTGACAGAAGCATGTTCACATGGTTTTCAATGTTTATATGACAATGTTGCTGGTGCAACTGAATCCATGGCGAATTTTTGGCGTTTGGTCGCAACAACTTTCAACTCATATTCAAATGTCTTAGGGTGTGATGATTGTTTTTTTCTTCTCTTTTGAAAACTATCATTCATATTTAGATACGAGTTAATAAATGAACCATGGGCTGGAAACTATTTCGCCAATCCATTCATTCTTCTACCTGGCATTGCCGGGTCGGTGAATCTTCAACCATTTTATGATAAACTGTCGAAAGTCATTCGATCTGTTGACAACGAAACATTGATTTTTTATGAGCCTGTCACATGGGGAGGTTTGTTGAACAATAAGAAATACATGATACGAATCGAGTTCTTCTCATATAGTTCGATTGAATGGAAAGTATTTTGGTAGTGGTTTCAGTCATGTTCCCGGTGGAAACAATTATCGAAATCGAAGTGTGTTCTCTTATCATTATTATTGTTCAATTTTACAAATTCAGCCGGTTCCGGGCAATGAAACGATTCCAAGTTTTGATCGAATCCTATGTGATGATGTCGAAGGACCAGCTTTGTTTGCTTCAACGATGGTTCGTTCGAAGTTACTCGATGACAAAATAATGCTTTCGATTTTATTTCAGATTGATGTGAAACAACTTGGTGGTTCATCATTTTTAACTGAGTTTGGTGGGTGTGATGGTTCACCAACATGTGATGAACAACTCGAATGGGCTCTGACATATGCAGACAAGTATTTTCAGTCATGGGCATACTGGGGTATTGTCTATAATGATCAAGATGCAAGTAAACGAATAACTCGACCTTATGCTCGCGCTATTGCTGGTGAACCAAATACAATGCAATATGAACCTAACACGAAAACCTTTCTTCTTACATACACGATCGATACATCAATTAAACAGGCAACAGAAATCTTCGTTCCATCGTTAGTCTATCCAAAATCTAGCTACAATGTTAGTGTAAACGAATATATTCGATGGAAAGTTGATCCAACGAACTCGAACGTTATTTTAGTTGAACCCGTTGAACAAGGGAAGAAAAATGTTTTGGCATCAATCAAAATTATGCCAACTCAAGTCTAATCATTTGACTTTCATGTCATTACAGATTCTAATTGATTAAAAATATTTTAAAAAAATCAGTATTTGAATTGCACTTTTATTCATTGGTTAGTTTGATATCTGATACATGTTAGAAGTTATGCGTAATCTAGATGTGAAGCAGCTATCTATTGCAATCATATTTTTCAGTATACGAACATAGAACGCAAGAAGCGTTAATGATAAACGCGCTTTTTCTTTCTACAGATAAACCAATGTGAGTGCGTTTTTTTTCAACCGTTTACTTCTCGTCTGAAATGATCATTTGTCTGCTGGCGAGAATGTCGAAGATCTTATACGATCGAACCTTTTGCGTAACTTCTATCACATTACTAGATTCAACGTGTTTTTTAAAATACAACGACCACATCAATGTCAAATCTTAACCAAGGTAAAAACAAGCGTTGAAGAAAATAATGATTATTCTCATCGATTTATTTTTTGGTAGCTGATCAGAACATTCAAATTTCATCAAATGCAGAAAATATCCAAAAGCTGAGTATCGATCTTTCGAAGGTTTATCATTGTCAAACGGGAGTTTTGACACCATATGACCTTTTCGAATATGCACTTTACATCATCAGTATATTTCCTACTCACTTTGTCGATTTCCAAGTACATTCATTCGTTTTAGTACATCTCTCTCTCATAATGACGATGATAGCAAGGTGATGAAAGCTTGTCGAAATCTGTCAGAACTTCGAGAAAAGCTTTCGCAAGCACATCAACCTTGTCAATTGGATGCAACGTCAGGTTTTGGATGCTCGAAGACTCGAACAAATCTGCGTCTTCCAAAAGCTTTATTGAAATTTACAAGAGAAGAAGGTCCTACGGGAAAAGTTATGCCAAGTACAGATAATGAGAAAAAAACAAAATCAATTGTATTTTGAAATAGTTAATGATCGAACATCACAAAGGAGGAGATTTACTTGTTCATATTCGGAGTAATTGAAAGGATCTTTGCTTTGAACTCGGCCGACGATTCTGTCAATCCATTCCGAATACATTAATTACTTAATTGCATGATACCTTTGGATATGCATGCATGAGTTCGAAAACAAATGGATTGTCACAAGACTTCATAGGATTCGAAGATGGCAATGAAAATGCAAAGATCATTGAGCAAAGGGTATTGAATATGAACGATTATCGCATTCTAAATGATATGATTTATTTCGAATAGGTAAAAGCTGTACTGATTGGAAAAGATGAACAAGCCAATGTCATTGGAAGAACAACAGGAGAAAATAGTAAAAAGATATGGCCAAAGATTCTCACGTCTCACGAACTTCATTTCATATACTTCAAACCCAAGAAAACATAAAAAACAACTGTAAAGAATGATTGGAATGAAGAATGGAATATCAGATCGACTGATGAACTTTACGACACCAATCACGGGAAACTATTGGTTTATTCGTTCGATTAATGTGCTTCGAAGCATTTTAAAGCTAGCAACTAAATTTTGAGAATAGAAACAAATAAAGAAGTATGATCTTTTTTTAAAGACGAGGTAGATATTAGTATAAAATGATCATGTCTTCATGAAATTCTATCCTTTTATGATCAAATTAAGAAATACGACCATCGACTTCAAAAAACGTATATCTGGCAACTGTTGAAGTGTGATGCATCATCAGCGCTTGAGTCGTTTCAAAATTCTTCTTTTCTTTCTGCTTAAAAAAACCTCTAAAGTAAGCTTAAGTATAATCGGTACACATTTTCGTCTTCACGTAGTGTAACTGGTGAAATCATACGAAGCTATGTGTTTGATTCGGTACAGATTAGGTTATATTAGTTTTTCATCTAGCGAAAATTTTCTTGTACCTTCATTCACAAGACGCATACAACGATTTATATGATAAGCTAATTTTATTCATTAATATTTTTGGAGCTCGAGTAAGATGTGAATTTAGAGAAAAAGTTAAATTTATAATAAATCGTTTTTGTAAATAATCAATGCAGAAATTTTGGTTTGTGAAGAATGGGAATTCCAAATGGTATTGATGCATTTTGATTCGATTTCTGAGATGAAGCGCTCGATTGCTCGTGAGATTCTGATGAAATCGATGAATTTGCACTCGTTGAAGTTCCAAGAAGAGGATTATCTGAATCCACTTCTTTCAATTGAATAATAAAAAGTCCATTTCCTGAATCCAGACGAGAAACTACTTGTAACTTTCTAACCGCAATAAGTAGAACTTCATCTTCTGCTGGAAATAATGAATGCTGTTGAATATCTTTACCACCTTTACATTCAATAGCAAATAAAGTTCTTGCTCCGGTCTTTCCAAGAAATTGTTCTGATTGAAGTACTTGCATTGATCTTGTACATGACGAAAATGCCCACCAAACAAACGTTTTCCCTTGAGGATACTGAGCACTCAAATCCATTTTCACACCTCGATAGATTGTTTGAGAAGTCGATGGTAATTTTTCAAGAGCTGTAACAAATAGTTTTAAATAAAGATCCCAAGGTTTCAGTTTTTCCTGATCTTCAGTTCGTAGAGTATTGTTAAGAATAATATAAAATGATTTTTCTCTTGGCTGCCATTCCATTGAATAAAGCATAATTGCAGCAGATTCATCCGTGGTTAAACCTTCCTTTGGTTGAGCACACTTCTCTTTTACTATGGCAACCATTTCCAAGACTTCGGGAACAAGTGAAACTAGTGGTTGCACAGCATCTTCGAGTGAAACAACTAGCACAGTTTCAAACTTTTCGACTGGCTTGATCATTTTTTCCGATGGGAAAATATTCTCAAGGACTCGCAGTGCAAAGTCGGGCATAACAGCTTTCAAGAGATCCGTAGCCACATTTGTAACACGGCCTGTGACTGTGTTTGTAACATTTGTCACTCTGGTAAATGTATTCATTTCGAAAAGATCGTGCACTTGCTTCAATTTTAAAAACTAATACAATTACGATTAATTCCGTTGTTTGTATAGAAAAAAAAGAACCTTCACCTTTTTTTAATGTGATCTATATGAGAAATACAGACAAATGAATACCCGTGTTTCATCACCATTTTCGTTCTTTGTATATTCATCTGCGGAGAAAAGATAAAAAATACATAAAAAAAAGAATACCTGTCGTTATTTTTCTTTTAAATGCGTATGATAATTGAGAAGAATAATTCGCTCCAGTGTGATACACTAAACAATATCGTGTACGTTTGAAACGATAAATCATCCTCATCAATGAATAGGCTAGATTTAGAAAAAAAAATGTTCCCACCCTTTTTACTTTATCACACGATATTCGTGTTTTAGTGCTGTACAATTGACTAAACTAAAAGTGCGCTTTCAAACACAAGATCTCGAGAACATCGATGACTTAAAAGATCATTCGAATGAAATTTCATTTCCATCCTCTGACAAATAACAAAATACTGTCAAAGGAAAATTCTAACAATGATGAGAAATAAACCATATTTACCTTGGGAAAAAATATATGCGAAAGCAGTATTTTATATAACCAACGTAAAACAGATCTCTCATATCATTTACCAATGTCGACACAAAACACCACTTGTTTCTATACATTACCAGTTGAAATTTTCTATCGAATTCTTGATCATCAAGATGAGCATACTATCATCTTTTCAATGCGAGATGTTTGTCAACGATTTAACAGAATCATTGAAACATATTACGGATATTATGGACAGCAGGCAAGTGGTATTTCTTGAGCATAAAAGTGGATGTAATTGTGTGCGAGAGGAGGTCACAATCACATCCCTACTTAGATATGTTGCTTTATTATTTTGTATACAGATCTTGACAAAAATTGATGCTAAATTTCAATCAATCGGAGTCGAAGGAGCACGATCTCTAGGTGATGTATTAAAAAGCACAATGGTAAAATCCAATCTGTTATCATCAATGTCATATATTTATATGGTATTTTACATACAGACAATTACTGTCCTTAATCTCGGATGCAGTAAAATTGGATATCAAGGAACAAAGTATCTGGCCGTTGGATTGAAGAATAATACAGTAAACTTTCTTCTCATGTTATTGACTAAATGTTTTCTTTATAAAAATACTAAATTGAGACTCTGTGTGAACTATACATCAATGAAAGCACTATTAGAGATGAAGGAATACAACATATCGCTGATGCATTGGAGAGCAACAGGGTAATTTATATGATCTTTACCTCTGTGTTATGGATTTATTAATAACTGTGAATATATACACGCTTCACAAACTTGAACTCAGATATAACCACATCACAAACGGAGGAGTGCGATATCTAGCTAATGCATTAGAAAAGAATACGGTAATGTTCGTTCTTATACTAAGTATTGCATTTATCTTCAAATGAAAGTTTTCACATAGACACTTACTATATTAGATATTGGATACAATGATATCGGATACAGAGGAGCACGATATTTAGCTAATATGCTGAGGAGCAATATTGTAATCCATTCTCTTTTATTATCTATTTCACAAGTTCTTTTCTAATTCTACACATAGTCACTCATCGAACTTCAACTAGACTGTAACAAAATCGGAGATATAGGAGTGCAATACATAGCCCATGCATTGAAGAAGAATGTGGTATGGTTTATTCTCTTATACAATCTATCGGAAGTATTCATTTACGCTTATTTTTAAAGACACTCACTAAACTTTACCTGTATGGTAATCGAATACACAATCGAGGAATACAATGTGGTAATTTCTCTTCATCTCATCTATTGATCTACATACAACGCTACGCATAGGCACTCAATATGCTTGAGCTAGGAGCCAATAAAATGCGAGATCAAGGAGCACAATATTTGGGGAGTGCGTTGAAGATCAATACGGTAGTCTCCTTTTTCATCTACTTCAGATATTTACATATTATTCTGAGTGAAGACACTTAGTGTACTACGGCTCTGGGGAAATGATATGGGCGATAGAGCAATATATTATATCGCTGATGCATTAAAGTTTAATAAGGTATCTTTCACTCTTTTGTATTAATTGTACAGATTCATTTGCAATTCCTACAACAGACACTTACTGATGTTGATCTCGGACGTAATGGTATCACAAATGAAGGTGTACTTTATCTAGCTGAGCATTATACGTGAACAAAGTAGTTTTCATTGTTCCCCTCTTTTATGGTATAAATTCATCTACAATTATATACATAGGCACTTATTACACTTAAGCTGAATCAAAACTATATTACCACTGAAGAAGCGCGACATTTGGGTAGTGTGGCGATGCACTATAGTGTAAGTATTATCTTCATTTTCTTGTCCTGTATCTTCATTCTTTGACTTACAACCCTTCATATAGTGGCTGGAGAAGCTTATTATCGATCGTGGAAGTTATTACAGACATTTAAACTGAGGCTGTCAATTACAAGCTATGTACTTGCCCTCACCCACGACCAGATCAATATAGTCTTCTTATTTGGATCGCCCTGTGATTATACGGAGTATCATTTTTTTTAATTCTAATTTTGTTTCTGTGATTTTCTAAAAATCAGTACGATGCTTTGTGAGTTTCTCATCACAAAGACGTGATGATCAACATATATTCTACAAATGTGTTTATTGTGGCTGGAAAAGAATGTACAAGGACAAAGGAAAGATAAATGTTCAGTGCAAAATATTGTCATATAGAGAAAGAATCGTTGACGATAAATAATTTTAATTGATTTATCAAAAAAAACGTCGCTCTTTCACTAAATGGTTCTATAACAAATTCATTGATATAATTTCTCAATCAGCATAAATGAAATGTGCCCAATTTCTGTTAATTCATTTTGTAATTTACGAAATTTCCTTTCCTTTATTGATCACCTTTTCTCATTTAGATATAAAATTATGTAATTGTAGGGCATGGTCTTAATGACGATTGTTGGCGTGTAAATTTGATACTTTTCTTACTTTCTGTTTGTGCACGATCGTCGATATACAAAGAAATTATTGTGGATTCTCTTTTCACCATAGAAATGAAGAAATGGTTTCCCTAACTCTCCACAATTATTCGGATAATATATCGATTTATCTAAAAATAATTCATCAAGATTATCGGGTGGCAAGATATCACGCTCGACATCTTGAAACGCTCTTTCTAGCACAAAGGAAATGTTTGTAATTATACATGCTTTCTCGGGAATTAATAGGACGGAAGTTCTTAGTCGTCTTTTCGCCATCGAACATTGGTTCTTAAGGCGTTACTGAGCCTATTATACACTACACTAAAAATCTGGAAACTGTGGACACAACATGTCTCTTCATCCTATTGACCGATTAGGAAATCATATTGTTGACCTTCCATGGGGTAAGATTAGCGTATATGTTGCCCGATGACGGAAAATTCCTTTCGTCAAAGAAACAATGTAGAGGCCATTCTAATCGGTCTTATCAGCTTACGGATGATCCGAGCGTCTATTTAAACTACTTTCAATCGAAAAAAGACGCTTGTGAGTTTAGTTTGGAAACCATTTGTTGAATTGAACGAGTCATCTCGCGCGTCCAATAACGCGGTACTCAATCAGTTATTACCAATAGTACATTTCTTGTTTCTATTGAATTCATCTCAGGTAGCAACAGCTATAAACTAGAATTTGAAGAATGGTCGGTATCCATTCTATTTCGACGAGATGCGATATGATTTCTATATTTCTCTATTCTAGATAAATAGTAACGAAAGTCTTTCACTTATATTTCGTTACAGTTGTGAGGTGCGATAATGAAATTATTGTGAAAAATTGTGACAGGTAATCTGAGATCAGTTTCAGTTTGTTTCAGAAAACGGTGCTGTATGGAGGGGATTTGATGAAATCGAAAGAGTTCTTATGAACCTTAGTTTTTGTAGACGGCGCTGGTTAGTTGCACAAAGAATTTTAAACCGAAAGATAACTTCTTGTAATATGAAGCAATAGAACTGAATTGAAGTCAAGTCAAAAATTTGTAGCAACAACTGATAACAAAATACAGAATAATAGATTAAAACCAACGAGGAAAAGCAGAAGATTAGGTTTGAGATTATTATTTAGATCTCAGTGAAAATCTTGATATTATTGATAGTTTTCATCATCGAATGACAAAATCTCTTGAAGGAGAACTTTTCAGTGCAGGATATTAGTGAGGACAGATATGGTACCCTCATCCACACCATTAGCAAATATCAAATTTATTCGTTTAGACACAAGTAGCTAGTCCATCATGGACTTTAGAGTTGAAATGTATTATCTAGATTATTAAATATGTATTAAAACATGTACTTTGAATTTTTTCGAGATTTACGATTACTGCTTTGATTTTTATTTTAAGAATTTTGTGTGAATATTATTCGTAGCGGTGTTCATTGTTTATGAAATATAGAATAAGAAGAAAATATGTACTTCGCCGTACATCTAAGATAAGAATTTGATTATTAACTTTAAATCTACCGTTGAAAGTGAAGCGCTCTTTTGCCATTTGTCTTCATCCTCATCTTCAAAACTTTCTAGATATTTGATTCGAATTATATTTATAAAATTATATGCACATGAAATTCACAGAATGAAATGCACAAAATCGATTATTTATTACTTAATAAGAAGCCCGATAAAGATAAATAGTAATCAATGATAATATCTGTGCACATAAGAGATTTTCTTATGAATATGAAATATTTTAATAGAGTATGAACCGAAAGGGCAAAGGAGCACATCTGGATGTCGATTCGAGTCAATCGCAGATAAGTTCTCAAATTAAAAACTTTTCGTTTAATGTTTTTGTTAAAATTAGCCACTTATGTTCATTTGAAGCACTTTAATTACTTTTCGGCTCCTCAAAAATATTCAATTAGGATGCAATATAAAATCCCAAACAAATACTCTTGTATTGATTTGTGGAATGGCGTAATGCAGATGTTCAGTGCACAAACTAAGTGAATTAAAATGCAAAATAGGGTTCGTTTACGACAGTACAAAGGTACTTCACAGAGCATATCTGATGGAGATAATTTTTCGACAACTCATAACAAAGTTTGTATTTGAATTTAGATATCTTTTTTTTAAATGAATAGCCAACCAAACACACTGATCGAGTTCAAAGTGTATAATCACTTTTCCAATACACAATGAAGCTTTTCTTACGATACATTATCGTTATGTTGGATTTAGTTTATTGTCCATGACCAAGATGTCATAAATGTAGATAATTTGACCCTATAGGACTATTTACTTGTACTTACAGTTTTTGTTTTTCTTCATTCTCGGCGAATAAATGTTATTCAGTCGCCGAAGAGCTTCTTTTTTAAATAACTTCTTCAGTTACCTTTATCTTTTTTCCAATATAATCTTCTATATGTTTTTTTTTCTTTCGTCATTGCGTGGGAATTCTTATCTCCATTTGCTGACGTACAAGGCAAACAATCTTTTAGGTACAATCCAAAAATCTAAGTATTAAAGTTCGTTCGTCCAAAACCAACTCAGTTCATCATACATTTTATAGACAAAAAAAATTCATTTTACACAGCAAATTTGCGTTTAATAGAGTATTAACAGACAGATCATGAGTCATGTACCTTCGTGACCTCTGGCTCTTTTCATGTAATCGCTGTTTATAGGAGTTTGTTAGATATCTGTTTTCATTTTTAAAATTTATTATTCATAATAAAAATTTCAAAGCTGGCCTGATATCTTCATTGGATTCCATCAAAACTTCAAGCAATACACGCAAAGATGTTTCTTACAAGTTCTGCCAAGTTGGATGGTCGTTCATTACGGTAAAAAAGATTTTAATGAGCTAATCAATTCCAATGTTTTCGTAGTAGACATCGGGATCGGAATTATAATGATCAATTTACCGAGCTACCGACAGTATCATCCGATATTCCCCTTTCAAGAGTGGTTGTACATCAAAGCAATAATAATTCAATTCCTTCTCTTCCTCCGAGACATCCACCAAGGCGTTCAAAAGAAATATCGAATATACTCTTGGTGATACACTGAGTGATCATCGACGCCGCAAATGATATCCATCATGTTTGAAACCGGATGCACCAAAAAGGATCTTACGTCAAGTTTCAGGAATCTTTAAATCTGGAATGAATGCACTTATGGGTGAGAATCTTCAACTGACTTTTATTTGAAAATTCTCTCGGTTAATATTCAGGTCCGACCGGATGTGGAAAATCTTCTCTATTAGATGTCTTAGCCTGTCGCAAGGATCCGTGTAGCCTTTCAGGTGACATTTTTCTTGATGATTTTTCAATGCCAACTTCATATAAATATATGATTGGTTATGTTGTTCAAGATGATATTGTTAGTGGTACACTTACTGTTAGGGAGAATATCATGTTTTCAGCTCATATTCGTCTGTCAGCAAATACTTTTTCTCGATGAACCAACAACCGGTATGTACCTTTTATATCGCAAGAGTGTTCAGGCTTGTGTTCTACAGTTTATCAGAAGACTTTCAAATGGAGATTTCATCTGTTACATTTTTCTTTAGGACTCGACGCATCAACTCTACGGAATGCGATGAAATGTTTAAGTAAATTATCCAAAGACGGATATAAGCAAATACTTTCTGATTTCAAAATCGACTAGACTAATCTTTTGTTCTGAATTAAAAGTACAATAATCTTCTCCATTCACCAACTGCGTTATTTGATACAGTGCTGTTCATGTGCAAAGGTCAATATATTTACCATGGTTCTTCGAAAGATGTTTTAGCTCACTTTAATAAACAAGGTTACTATTGTGATGAACACGATTTGCTTAGATTATAAACAAATTATGAAGAATCTTCTGTGCTCCCAAGTTACAGATGAGATCAATCAAGTGGAAAGTAATGCTTTTCAAAATTTACTTTCTTGTGAGGCTGAGGAAATCATTCAGCGGCCACGCAGTCGCGAACTTTATTATATATCAAAGCGAACATTACAAAATGCTGTGAGAAAAGACATAGAATTGACTGATAATCCTGGGATACCTAATCGTTTAGGTGCGATTTTTTTCATTATTGTCAGTCAAATCTTCAGTACAGCTACAGCGTTAGAACCTTTGCTCAAAGAACGGGTTTTATTTATTCATGTGAGTTCAGAGAAACTTTAAATAGTAAAGATTTGTATAGTGGGTTTTTCTCTAGGAAAATATTGGTGGTTATTATCGAATATCGACATTCTTCATCACAAAACTTGTTTGCGATGTTTTGCCGATGTGTGTAGTTCCATCGCTGATATTTTCGTTAATTGCCTATTACATGACTGGATTGCAACGAAGTTTTGGACAATTTTTTGTTTTTCTTCTGATGATATTTATAAGTTCAGTCTTCGGATCAGCAACAATACCTATTTTTGGTGAGTTAGTTACGATATTGTCAGAACAAATTCATTACAACTGAATGTTTTGTTTCAGCCGTAGCATTGATTGTTGTTGTGCTGATTTTTGTTGTCATATGATGATATTCAGTGGTTGTATAGTTAAACTATCGAGTTTATTCAGTTGGATATCTTGGCTAAATCCATATTTGAATATTTCAATCAATGGTACACAAATTTTCAAAGACAAAGAGCTAGATTATAAAACCGCTGGAATGTTTGGAAGAATATTTTTGCATTAGCAATGATGGCGGCTGGATTTCTACTTTTAGCTTTAGTTCAATTAATTCGCATGAAAAAAACAAAATAATCGTTTTTTTTCCTTTTGTATTAAATGTAAACATTCAAAATCTAAAGTGTTTCTTTGTGAAATAAAATAGTCGATGTTGTCTAATTGAATGACTTGTTAAAAGAGGAAAACAATTCAAAGCTTTTAATATGGTATTTATATAAAAACCATTAATTTTAATTGCTCATGGAAAGCTTTATTTCAATACAGAATGAAGAAAACTGTAAGAGAAAGGTTGATGATAGTAGTGGTGTAGCATTAACCATTCCATTAAAGAGATTCTTATGTACAGACGCACGAAATTGAAAAGTAAACTCAGCTCAGGAGTTATGTTTTGTGAGCGGGAGTTCGTGTTTTAGCCACTGCTGGTCGAATTTGACCTTGCTGTCTAAAGATAATGTCAGATAAGTTATGACGAAACGTCTTTGATGTGAAGACATAAACATAAAAAGACATCCAATGAGTACTTGTAATAAACAATACAGCGACAGCTGAAATAACATTTTCTTCTGCCAGTTGGAGAGAACTTTTCGAAAGATTCTTAGTATACAGGAAATACATCCGATGGATTACAAAAGCAACTGTTGTTAATAAAACCATGATAATTTGACCGATTAATAAGCGAGTCATTGTCTGTTCCATCTCGTGTTGACGTACTAGGATTCTTCGTACGTTTAACCACATTAACAGAGAAAATATTGATAAAGTAAGAATCGGAATAAAACAATAGACAACAAGACCTATATAAACATTATAATTCGCAGCTATTGGATTGATTATGTCACATATTGTTTTGTTTGATGAATTAATCCAATGTGTAAAATAGAATAAATTTGGAGTCAGAAATACAAGTGCATAAAATATTACCGTTAGACAAATAAAATAGGATCGATTTCTTGTTATCAATTGACGATAACGAATATGTTTTGATGTTAACAGATATTGATTGATAATAGCTAAACAAAACCCATGTAGGCCTACTATTGCTGTTACGGGTCCAAAAAACCATCGTAGTTTACACAAGATTGGATATTTAGTCAATGGATCACTTCCAGCAAATCGAGATAGTAGCTGAGGTATTGATACAATGCATAGATTGACTTGACTTGCCAAAAACGAAACTACAAGGAATGTAGTTGTTGGCAATTTGTTTAGTTGACGGTGAAAAGTAAAGAGAATGATATTCACAAAATTACCGAAAATTCCCAATACAAACAATGCTAAACTACCGTAGGTTGATATTGTTTGAGATAAAGAATTTAAATAAATCACATAAGAAGAAGACATTTCTTTCAAAATCTCCAGCAACTCTTTTTTTAAAATAGGAAAATGTTTGCTTTTACAAAAAAATTGATGCTTCTAATACACTTCATACATCGTTGCCATTCTGCTGTCTTTTATCTTAGTTGTCGAAGAAATTCCTATGCGTAAATAACATCACTTAACAGAAAACGGCATGTTTTACAGTCGTCTGAGCTTCACAATTAAAATATCAGACTGGTTTTATTTTTATACATCAAGATGCGCGACGAGGACGAAGTTGTGCGTGACAAGAGATACATCTCGCTCCTGTTTTTACATACGCAGATGCATGTCGCATGGTTAACTGCAAGAGAACTCAACAATTTTACACTCATATGTTTTATAATCTTATTTTGTTCTTATCATATTCAATTCACCATGAACGATACCGATATTTTTCTTGTTCTCCTTTTTACAATAAAAAGTACATTCATTTTTGAAGTCATATTGATAGCGTAGAAGTTGTTGTCGTTTTGAAAAGAACATATGAACACCGACATTGCTTTTCAAAACATACGAAATGTTATTGTAGTTTGGTTAGATGAATAAATTGATTATAATAATGAAGATTATCAAAATATTATTACACAACGTCTCAGCTATACACATATCATCAACACATTCACAGACAATGATCAATGTATTGAATTTATTCTTGATCTTGATGACAAGAATGTATGTTTGACAATCTCCGGATCGATTGGAGAGTATGTCATGCCTTGTATTTATAATATCCGACAAATAGGTTCAATTTGTATTTTATGTAGTAATAAGAAATACCATGAACAATGGACGCAAAAATGGTAAAAAATCCAAGGTGTTTTTACAAATATGATATCCATCAATAATATAGCTTTGGAGAAAAGAACTTATCAATGTGAATAGAATGCTATACCAATGAGCTTCGTACGATCGGAAACAAGACTGAATCAACTCGATCCATCTTTTATGTATACGCAACTAGTCAAAGAAACTCTGTTGACTATAGATTTTGAAGAAAAACATGTCGAAGACTTTATTAAGTCTTCTTGTCACTCATTTGCTAATGACAAAAATGAATTAAATAATATTAAACAATTGGTACATCAGTATAAACAGAAAACACCTATTTAGTGGTATACAAAAGACAGTAGTTTATACATGGCGTTGAATCATAGTTTACGATTGTTGGATGGAGATATACTTATACGAATGGGGTTTTTCATTTAAAGATCTTTAGCGACAAATTGAACAGCTACACAAAAAACAATTTCGAAACCATTCTTCTGAAGAAATCTTCGTAGTTTATCATGGTCAAGACATGTGCAAGACAGATTTTGGTGAGCTGATGGAATCAAAAGGGGGATTAATGTCATTTAATAACTTTTTATCCACAAGCAAAGATTGTGCCGTCTCTTCTTTCTTCGCCGACAGCAATCTAAGTGATCCAGATTTGATAGGAATTCTCTTCGTCATAAAGATTGATCCGAATGAATTAACAACACCATTTGCTTCAACTGGTAAATATAAGTTACTTTCCAGAAGAAGATGAAGTGTTGTTTTCGATAAATAGTGTATTTCAAATTCAAAATATAAAATCAATAGGTGTTCGAACCGATTCTACGACGTTAATCTAGCGCTTACTTTCGTTGATAGTGACCAAGAATTAAGTGCGCTTACCGAGTACATGAGAGAAGAATGTTCTGCATACAAAAATAGTTGGTTAAGACTAAGACTGAGTTCGTTACTAGCAGTCTTAGATCCAAATAATAAGGCTGAAGAGATTTGCAAAATGCTACTGGATCAAGGATTAAGCGCAGACAATATGTTGGGCTTGTTTGATATACTTGGCTCGATCAAATACAATCAAGGCGAATGTCTATAGAGCCACAATGCAATAATATAGAACAATAGATAGTATATCAACCCGAGTCATAAATGACAAGAGAAAATGTTTATACGAAGGAGTACTGATCAAACGAAGAAAAAATTCGATTGTAAAATATGAAACACAAATACTTTCAATCGTAAAATATGGCGGCGTAGAGAATATTTTTGGACAACCTGCCATGAATTGCAAAGATACAGAATCGTTAAGATTTGTTTCACTATAACATACAACTGACGAATCTTTGTTGACACTTGGTAAAGTTTCAATAGCTAGTGTGATACTAGAAAGAAGAGTAATAGCCATCGAAACAACATAGATCACACGTGCTAAAATTGAAGATTTAGGATATTGCAAATGTTGCCAAAGAAGCTGATGCCGACGTGTTTTAGGCATTGGTTTAGGTTTAATCTTGCGTAAATTTTCGGATTCTATTATTTGAGCAAATGCTCTTGGGCCTAATTGAAAAAAGCGAACTTCTTCCAGAAATATATCCAATGGAACGTTGTCTGGTCGACGAAGGCGTCCATTTGATTGATAGTAATATAAAATCGCTTCAAAACATGCGCGATGTCGGCTGAAAAATATTCTTGTCGATCTGCATTCCAAAAGATTTTTCGTTTATTTTCATCACCCAATAGTGATTCAGGAAAAGAATTGAGACTAGACAAATAAATTTCAAATTGACATCCACCAACATTGACTCTAACAATTGAGTTTTTCTCGGATATTCTGAAACTTAAATGAACGAACGAACGAACAAAGTGTTTTTTAAGCTAGATTCATAGAAATATATCGTCTTAGACGTACCCAAGATTGCTATGGTTATTTGATTGTTTAGATTCTGAAATAGTACTTGCATAGTTATGACGTGTCGGATTACTAAAATACACGGTAAATGAAAGTTTGAAGGTTTTGTTTCGCTGAACACGTACTTGACAGTTTCTGACGTTGTTATTTCCTGTTGAGTCATATGAGTTACAAGAGAGTATTTGCAACAATAACTGTACGTGAACAGTAGAACGTAAAAACAGTCAGTTTCTTTAGTATTTTGCTTCTTTCATGCGTTTCAAATAATAAAGAGTGAATAAGTAGGCATTCTGAAATACCCACGCCACTTGATAGCGGGTGGCATTTACATTGCTGTTTCTTTGCTCCTATCGGATGAACAATTAATAAATCGAGAAAGGTGATGTAAAATGTATCTGTTCATTAACAAATGTTTCGTAGAAGACGGCTATGGAACTGTTTCTGACATAAAAGAGAAAATACTTTTCGACGAAATATTATGATTATTATACAAAACCGAAAAAGCTCTAGAATTCATTACAATTGTCAAAAACTTTCTAGATGTCACACGGGATCGGTTTTCTTTCAGTGTACTGAACATCGGCGGGCTGGCGAAAAAATTTCAGGGGGGGGCAATAAAAAATTTTCAGTTATTATTACCACAGATATTCGTTTTTTCTGAGGCGAAAACATTTATTGACCTTTCAAAAATTTTTCAGGGAGGCAATTGCCCCCCTCGCCCCCCCCCCCTCTGGCCCGCTGATGACAAGTTGAAAAAATGCAATGCCGTAACGCTTCCCGTGCCGTTATCATGTTTTGTTTTTCAAATTTCATTTTTTTTTTGCTACTTGAATTTATAATACTCAACCACAGCACATAAAATGTTTCGAGAGAATTTTCAGAAGACCAATCTGATCATGTACTTACAGTCAAAGATCGACAACAATTGTAAAATTGAAAATAACTTTTTGATTTTATTATTTGAGAATATTCTTTTTTTTCAAGGCATCTCTCAGGTGTCATGAATCATAAGGAATGAATTGTGCCGAGTGTGCATCTCATTTCTCTCTTTCGATCATAACTTAACAAAAACCAAGAAATGATTAATTATTCAAAAGGTAGACGTATACGATATTCGAATGCGCTCATCGAGTACATGATGTCAACTTGGAAAAAACCCACAAAAAACAACAGCAACAGAACGCCAAACCAACAAGAGAATAAGAAAAAAATTGTCACGTGGAAAAGTAATAAATAAGCAAGTTTAGCTAATAAGCAAACTGTATGTTGACATTACGTGTGTAATGAATGGTGATCGTTGAAATTTTTCGCCATTCAGAATATAAATATAATAAAGAAGCAAAGAAAATAATCGCGTAGGAATCATTTGAATATTACTAAAATGAATGACGATAGTCATGATCAATGTACACAATCAGAACATTGTAATAAGTTCGTATATTCATTTTCGATCTATTTGATTTTCTGTTGTTGTTGTTTTTTAAATAGAAAACAAAAAAAAGACGAAATCGATGTATCAAATACGTTCAATCGACCACAAAGACAAGGAACGATGCAAATATATATGAAGCACTACTTAATTTTATTCAAGAAACGATTGGTGATCAAACACAAAATATTCTTTATAATGCAATTGATGAAATCTTAATTAGATTGAAAAATAATAAACTGTGTGATAAAGATCGTCAAAGTCAAATTGAAACATTATTAAGAACAAAAATTTCGGAACAACGTTTTACATTTCTTGTTAATCTTGGAAAGGAAATTAAAGATGAAGAAATCCAAACGGATAATTTCATTCATCCACATTCAATCGATCCTTCTTGGTTACAAAAACATTTAAGTGAAATGTATAGTGAATATGCAGATAGAGAATTAAAAATACAAGAAATTTTAGCAATTCTTAAGGAAACATCGAATATTCACCAATTAGAAAATCAACTTATTCTCGTACTTGGTTATGAACAATTGGATTTCATCAAAACTTTAATCAAACTCATAAGAAATAATCTACAATATAATCATTTCATGTCGAATAACAATTGTCGACTACCCGATGATTCATATCGTTTGCAAAAGGATGGATATGAAGAAGTTCATATACCTGCTTTACGACCAAAAGAATGGAATCCAGGAGAGGTAAATTACATTTCAAAGAATTCGATTTGCATATTAGAATTGATCAATTTTAGCCTCTTTATCGAATCACTAGTTTACCGAAATATGTACAGTCAGCATTTGAAGGTTATTATAGCTTGAATCGTATTCAAACTCGTCTGCTTAAAGTAACAATGGAAAGTGATGAAAATATTTTACTATTTGCTCCAAACGTAAGTTTTCGTATATTCGATCTAAAGAATTTTCTATCGATTGAATATTTTTAGTTTTCTGGTAAAACAAATGTTGCTGTACTTTGTATTTTACGTGAAATTGGTAAACATATAATGGCAGATGGAAAAATCAATATTGATAAATTTAAAATAATTTATGTCATATCAAGAACATGTGCTCTTGACAGATTTGTTGATAATTTTGCAAAAGTATGTTCATTTTTCTTTGTACAAAAAAGGATCCCGTGCATTTCTTTCTTCTTTAGCGTTTCAGTTCATATGAACTAAAAGTAACGAAATTATCAAGTGATCCTCAATTATCTCGAGAACAAATCAATAAAAATCAAATAATCATTTGTACACCTGATCAATGGGATAAAATTACTCGTAGAGGTGATGAACGTTCATTTATTCATTTAATCCGCTTGATTATTTTTCATGGAATACATCTTTTACATTCTGATTATGGTCCAATTCTTGAGGCAATCATTGCACGAACTATTCGTACGATTAAAACAACACGAGAAACTATTCGTTTAGTTGGTTTAGGTGTTTCATTATCAAATTATGAAGACATTGCTACATTTTTAAATATTAAACGCGACGATTTATTTTATTTTGAAAATAATTTTCGCGTTGCTCCACTCAAACAACAATATGTTGGTATTACAGAAAAAAAATCGATTAAACAATTTGAAATTATGAATGAGCTCGTTTATGAGAAGGTTATGGAACATGCAGGAAAAAATCAAGTTCTCATTTTCGTTCATTCGGAAAAAGAAACAGTAAGAACTGCTCGAGCTATTCGAGATACATGTTTAGAAAGAGGTACAATTGGTACATTCATAAAAGAAAGTTCAGCGTCACAAGAACTTCTACAAACTGAAGGTGAACAAACAAACAATTCTGAATTAAAAGATCTTCTTCCCTATTCATTTGCTGTTCTTCATACTGGATTGAATCGACCTGATCGAGCATTAGTTGAAGATCTTTTCTGCGATCGACACATTCAAGTACTTGTACAGACAATAACATTTAACAGATTTATTCAGCTTCCTGCACATGTAGTTATTGTTAAAGGCACGCAAGTCTATAGTGCAATAGAAGGTGAATGGACAGAGTTAAATACTCTTGATGTTATGGCAATGCTTGGTTATGCAGGTTGCTTTTGTCGTCCATGTTATGATATTCGTTCAGAAAGTATTTTAATAACAAATCATAATCAATTAGATTATTATTTATCATCAATGAACGAGCGATTTTCAGTTGAAAGTCAAATGATTTCGAAATTAATTGATCATCTCAATGCAGAAATTGTTCTTGGTACAATTGAAAATCTTCATGAAGGTGCTGAATGGCTTTGTCATACTTATTTATATGTTCGAATGATAAAACAACCGGAATTATACGGTATTCTCAATACATCTTCACTAATCGATAAAAATCTTCTTCAACAACGTTTGGATTTAATACATTCCGCTGCAATTGAATTAGATAAATCTCATCTTATTCATTATAATCGTCAAAATGGTCATTTTCAAATGACTGAATATGCTCGTATTGCCAGTTATTATTATTGTTCGCATAAAACAATTGCGATATTTAATCAATTATTAAAACCTACAGTGAATGAAATTGATTTATTTCGTATACTTTCTCTATCATTTGAATTTCAACATATAATTGTACGAGAAGAAGAAAAAGTTGAATTACGAAAATTATTCAAATGTGTTCGTATATCTGTTGGAGAAAGTATTGATGAATCTAGTACAAAAATTAATGTTCTTTTACAATCACATATTTCACAATTACAAGTTGATTGTTACACATTAATGAAAGATATGATTTATATTGGTCAGAATGCTGGACGACTGATGAAAGTTATCTGTGAAATGATACTTTTACGAGGTTGGGTGCAATTAATAGATAAAGCAGCCATTTTAGCGAAGATCATTGATAAACGAATGTGGTAAAATATATGTGAATGACACCTTTTTATTGCAGAGTTGGAAATGAATATCTCATGCTCATTGTGATCTTTTATTAATTACGTTTTATTTGGAGCAGTGAGAAAAGCAATGATTCTATCGGAGAATTAATTTAAATAAATCATTCTTTCGAAATGATAAATTCGACATTTTTCTCTTGTTGAAGTAGCTACTTCGATACGGCATATATAAAAAGGTATATGACTAAGAAGTATACGAATAGTTGAAAATTGTCATCAGCTTAATAAGATTCACAAAGTGTTCATCATAGTTCAAAATTAAATTCAAAAGTCAATTACTTTTTTTTATAAAAATCTAATAAAACATAATAATTCATTATCTATTTTATTCTTAAAAGGAGATATTCTTAGCGGTAATTTGGTTTGACTTATCGAGCACTTACAAATAGGAAGATACGAAACTATTTAGAACTCAGAGAACACGAAGGAATATAATTAGAGAGGAACGGATCGACTCGGATCCGCTACTCTTCGAATATAATAATAGGAATATCAAACGAAGAAAGTAATGAAAAAAATATATATCCGTACAAGTTACCTTAATTAACTTTTTTCTTCATTCCAAATAATAATGTAATATATTGATAACAGAGAAAAATACACATTACTATCGTTATGTGAAATTACATTTTTTTTCTCTTTATTTCCCAACTCGCATGGTGATTATAGAAAAGCAGGTATATATTCAAGTAAAATCAAAATATAATTTATTCTTTCTAAACAACATATTTCGATTGATTGTGATACAAACAAATACAAGATGGCTAATATCGAATTAATTCTTTATTTGATTGTTTTCTGTAGATGTTTGGTAATCTATTGTAATGCACAATATACGAAACAAGTTTCCGAAGAAATGGACCTTGAACACGCCCGACGATATCTCATGAAAAGTCTCCTTCGAGAAACTATGAACAAACGTTCAAATACTGGTAATTCGTTTTCCATTTATTTACATCAATGATCAAAGCTCTGATCAATTAACATAGTAATGACAAATTATTAAGATATGTTTCTTTATACTGTTTAGTTCTTTCATGATTTTTTAGCTGCATTATTATTCTGAACTCTTTCAAACGAAGAGAGTGAAAAATAAGAGTAGAATGTTAGCATGAGTTATTCTTTTGCTACATGATATGTTTTCCATATGATCGATTTAACATCGATTTGCGGGCGGGGCAAAAGATTTGGATTAATTTTGCTTTTGGTATAATTTGATAACGGAAAGTGATAGAAGTTTGAACTTTCTTTGTTAGAAAGAGCAAAATCTCAAGTGTAGAAATATATTAAAGAATTCAGGTGACAAAGTTTCTGGAAGACTACAAAAGTTACAGAACACTAGAGAGTGAAAAGTGCTTCCGCAACGTTTTTTCACTGAAAACGAGCTCTGCATCATTGTGCATGTCATCTTTTTTTCGTGCAATCAGAAGTCTTTTCATACATGAACAGATGCATTATCATGCTTTAGAAAGCTCGAGATCATCGAGTTATAGAAATCTATGAAATCTACATTTTGAATGTCCCATAAAGGGGTTTAGAGAATTTAACTTCGATTCAAATGACAAACCAATAGAAGACGTGTGTTTCGTGCGTAAAAGAAACACAAGAGAGTCCCCTGCCAAATGATCCTATTTGTAATCAAATACAATGTTTGTATCAGCTGGGCAGTCAATAGTTCCTGACATGATGGACATTGTGTTGGAATAGTTTTACTCTTTTTTTTTAAAATTGTCTTCTCCTCATACTCTTATCCGTTGTATTAATTAGTTCTTCGCTGTATGTTTCTTTATCACATAATTCATCGAAGATATTTCTGTAGCAACAAACGAAAGATCTGAATAGAACGTTGGTATAAATTATTCATTTATTATGTTTTTCTCTATCATATTATTCACTTCGTATCTTTGTTTTCAATTGAACTATAAATCGAAATAAGAAATTATTATGAGTTAATCATTTATTATGTATCTGTCAACTGTGACATATATCTTCATTATATAATCAATTCAAAATATTTTTATTAGATTGATGAAAATATGCGTATCGAATTATCGTTTAGATTGCTCAATGGACTGGTATTCATCGATCAAACAATCTAATTGATATCTTTCTCTGACTTTGAATGGGAAATTCAAACAGAATATTACTGTAAATGATTTATTTATCATGTATTTCGCCAATTGAAGACATTTCAGGATCCGAAAATTCTTGGTCTGCTTTTCCTCTTGTGTCTCTAACATAGTGACTCTGAGTCAAAGTTCATGCCCACATCTTGGTCTATGAATGTTCAAAACTATGAAGCACCGAACAGAAACCAAATATTTATTAAAGTACACTCCAGTTGATGATTTATTTACTCGAGAGATTTCGTATTGCAAACATTAGATTGTAATGATGATTCATGATTTATCTCGTTTTCGATACATTTGCTTGTGATAAAGCTATTTTCATAAGAACAAAGTACTGATATGAAGAAAGGGTGAAAGGACTTGAGCAAACAAGTGGACTTTCTTATATTAACGATAAATTTCTTAACATGACTCGGTGTTAGAAAGCTGCCAGGGTATCTTGTCTTTGCGAATATTAGGTGTAAACATACTCCAGCGCGTCTGTTCGATTTTTTGTATAAATATTCAATGTTTTTCATATGAAAACTTTCTATCTCGGGAATGATATGTAATTACATAAGATCTCTACTTTTAGATGACAACAGTTAATTTATTTTGTCTTCTCTTCATTTTTTCGTCGATCCAAAGTATTTATTCGATCACGTATCCCTGTGATTCTCACGCGCCTTGCGGTTGCTCGCAGTTTCCTGTTGAAACAAATGAAGATCTTCGGATCGTCGGCGGAGAAAATGCTCGTTTTAACACATTATCATGGACGGTAGCAATTCCGCAGGGTGATGATTTATGCGGTGGCACAATTATTCACGAATCCTTTATAATAACAGCTGCTCATTGTTTCGATTCCGGTTTTCTTTCATCAAGTATAACAATCTATGCCGGTTCTCTAAAGTACCACGATGGGATAAAGAAAACAGTATCTCGAGTTTATTTACATCCGAACTATACCGCAGCTACAATAGGAAATGACATTGCTTTGATAGAGTTAACCACTCCTTTGAATCTATCTGATGTTAACCTAGCCAAAATCTGTTTACCAAATGTGACTTCTACAATAAAAGAATATCCTCCAGCAGGTACATCTCTACTCGCTGCAGGCTGGGGTACTCTATCATTCGGTGGACAGTTTCCAGATAGTTTACAACAGGTTACTATTCAAGCTGTAGCTGCTGGAATGTCATACTGTGAGAGTATTGTCACAGACTCAAAGATTCAATTTTGTGCGGGAAGAATGCCTGAAGGAGGAAAAGGTAGAGAACTTTTTTGCTGAGGCTATATTCTGTTAGTTTACCAATGAAAACAAAGTTCTTATTGATAAAATCTATTATAGATACATGTCAAGGTGATTCTGGTGGTCCGCTAATAATGTTTAATTCAAATAAACAATGGGAATTAGTCGGTATTGTTAGTTATGGTAATAGATGTGCATTACCGAAAAGTCCCGGGGTTTATACACGTGTTTCATCTTACATAAAATGGATCAATGATACAATCCATGCGCATCGTACTACCGACTTCACTTCTGCATCGGTTCTTTATAACAGCGCACATTCATTTTATGTTCCTCTCTATTTTATCCTTTCAATTTTCATGTCATTATGATTCGGATCGGTAGATAAATGATTAAGGATCTATCAATTTGCAAAATAAATTTTAAAATAATGCGTCAAGTTTCATGGTTATGTAGAAATTGGTCAGAACTATCATCTATTTCAAGAATGGATGGTAATAGTCCAATGCAGGTTCGCAATTGTCAACCTGACTGGATAGATTTTAATTCCTATTTGCCAAAAAAAAACTTTTTTTTTTCAGTACAAAAAAACGTTTTTGGATGCTTTGAGTAATTATGTTGCTGACCGATTCCGAAAAGTCAGCTAATTCGTATGGTATTATAAATTTGATAACAAATACAAGTAGCCAAGTTTTTTGTAGAAAATGTGAAAGAAAAAACAACACGTTGGGCCGGGTTACTCGTTTCAACCCCTGATTTATATTATTTGGAATAATCCAAATGATAAATTGAAGTTACAACGTCATTTTGTTTCTCATTCAAGGCTTTTAACAACATAAAAGATTTGTATTCAAGAAAGGTTTACAGAACAAGGTGTTTTATCTTACCTATAACTAATCTAATGTGTACTTATGATATGATTGCCTCGTGTTCTTCTTACCAGTAACTATTTTGTATCTAAGTCATGTCTTATTCTAATGTGCTATAATGTGGTTCTTTGCAAACATAATAATAGGCAGTGGTCGATTTTTATCAAAGCATACATCTCTGACTGGTACTTATCTGGTATGCCAGCAAGCATTCCAGATATGGAATATGAACAGGTTGGGAATCACGATTGACATCCAGATACGGTCGAAAAAAGCTATCCTCACTTACTTATATAACCTAGGCTCGAGAACGGCTTATCCGTTCGACCTAAAATTTCTACACTACTCCCGGTTATGTTAACTTTATCTACTGTAAAAAATTCCAACTAAATCGATGGTATCCATCGAACAAGAATGATTATACGTTAGTTGCAATGACTCCCAGATGATCCAACTGATCGCTACATATGCAAAATACCCGAAGTTATTTGCTTACTTTTTTCTGATAGTATGAGAAAATAGAAGTATGGTTGAATAAGCACGGTAGTTAAAGAGATACAAAATAGTGTAATTACCACATGTTTTATTTTATGATTTGTTTTCGTTTCGGCTGCGATCTATGACTTACGTCCACGTGCCTTCAAGCAGCGCTGTTTCATAAGTTTAAGGTAACTATTACTATATATGTTTATCCGCTATATGCACTAGTCATATAATATTTTTTCATATATCAGCTTGAGAAGTCTTATTTTAAAAGGGCAAACACTTTTGCACTCCACTATTCCCTCGACTGAAAGGAGGGTCATGTCGAAAAAAAGTGGTCAAAAAACGGAAATGCGTTTGTGTGTATGTATGTCTGTCGCCGGTCAAAGGTCAAAGGTCAAAAAAACATTTTTTCCAAAAACGCTCAAAACTTCATAAAACATGGTTTGGGAGGGTGTTTTGACACTGAAAGTTGGTTGA
>CAJNOJ010000297.1:100162-122376 GCA_905250025.1 Adineta ricciae | reverse complement strand
CTACATTTCCCAACAACTACGTCTCGCTCCTTCTGACTCTGCTCCAACAAAAAGGTCCGTCATACTGATCGTTACCTGTCTTAACTCGAAAATGCGTATCACCACGGTCTACCTGTGTTTTATAACAAACATGTATGGCTGGTTCTGACTGGTCTTAGATAAAAAAAAAGTAGTAAATACCAATTTGTCATCGTTGGAGTTATGTCTTTCAGTATTGAAAACCTTCCGAATTTTCAGCAAGGCTTTAAAAATATATTGAACAATATCAATAATATACATGAGAAAGTGATTAATTTAACAAAAGATGTGAAAGTGAAAGCGTATACGGGATGTAAAGAACGAATTTCACGACGTCTAGGGTGTCAGAGTCGTTGTCCCGGTTGTGGCTCAAAGTGCAGTCGACCAGAACCACACGAAGAAGAAATGTATGAGCCATGGTTTGAATGTCAATGCGTACCGAACAGTTGCACATGTCAGCGACCTGTACCAAAACTTTTAAATACTCATGCGACTTCTCATCATATTGCACAGGCTTTTTATGGAATGGCCTATTACAAAGTAAACACACCAGTTCTCGAACTTTGTTATCAACATTGGAAGAGTGGTGCGATGTTTGTTGGTGACATCAAGATCGCACCTCTACAAAAATTCTACGACCAATATCATCCAGATTGGTGTGATAATTTGCATCACCTATCGACTGAAGGAGCAGCGTGTAATGAGAGTATCCCACCAGCAGAACAACGTCGTGCTTGGATGATTGTTCGTCACGTTCTTGTCCCACATTACGCGTCTCGTGGTATGGTTGAAGAAGAACACTATGATGAGAAGCTCTATCCATCGAACGTTGACGCATTACCTGCTGACTTCAAACAAAATTGGAACGATACAAATGACACTCCGGTTACGGAAGAAGGTATCGACCCTTTTTGGAAATGAAGACTACGTTTGAACGAGGCAAAAACATAAATGAACTCACTCATCATTGAAATTAGTGTAAAAATAACAATAAAGTTCGGTTACAGACTTTTTTCAATCATTTTATAGAAACCCATCCTAATTAGAGTAAGCGTGTAGATATGCTTAATCGTTGATCGACTAAGAGATAAATTGAAATCCGTAAACGAATAGTCGCTTTTGTGTGGACGACCAGCGCCAGGTGTGACGCTCGTAGCTCTTAAAAGGTAAGTCCATATGAGCTAAAAATTTGGTTTTTGATGATGCTCTTTCATTTGCAATCATAAAAAAAGATGGCGGGCGATCAGATTTTTTGAGAATATGACTATATTAGAAAATGCTCTGTTCTCATGGACTGTCTCATAAATATGATCTTGATAATTTTCATCCTTGTAATATTACGCGATGGTAATGAAAATGAAGGATATAAACTTACGGGCTGCTTATTCAAGATAAAGTCTTTGACGTCAACAGATGACAACCAGAAGCGTATTTAAACACATAGTAAATGACATATTAATCATTCATAAATATAAAATAAAATGAACACTACAACGGCAACACCATCATTTGCATCATATAATCTTAACAATGAAATAAAACGTATTTCTACTTATATTCTACCAATAACAATATTGACGACAATCATTTCAAATATTATTAATATTATAATACTTTCTCGTCGAACACTCCGATCATCTCCATGTCCTCATTATTTTCTTGCTTTAGCTATTTCGAGTTTAATTTATACAACTATTTCACCTGTCAGTCTATTTATCACTTATGAATTTAATATTGTTTTATCTAATACACCATTTGGATGTCCATTTCAACCATTTATTATTTATGCATCGTCATTATTTGTTGTTTTAATGTTAGTATGCGCTTCACTTGATCGAGTTTTTGCAAGTTCATCTACAGCGTCTTATAGAAATTTAAGTCATATTCGAATAGCACAAAGATCAATCATAGTTATTACTATCCTGGTTCTTATTTATTTAAGTCCAGTTCTAATTATTTTTCAATGGGATTATATTGTTAATCGATGTATACAATCTTCATCACCCATTATTATTGTTTTTTTATCTACTCGAGTTATTCTCTATTATATTTTATCACCATTGATTATGATCATATTTGGTCTATTAACAATTCATAATATTCAGAGTCAATTACGACGTGTAACGCTAATGAATCAAGGAGGCTTTGCACATCGTCGAACAGAGAATCAATTAGTTCGAATGTTAGTTGTTCAAGTAGCTGCATATGTTTTCTTTTCTATACCAGCAGCAGTTACTTATATTCTAACAACATTTGTACCGTCATTAAATACGACATTTATTAATAATATTCGAACTATCACTATAGTGTGGCAACAAGGTACTTATGTTTTCGCAACATTTCTTTATATTCTTTCTGGAAGTGTCTATCGAAAAGAATTGAAGAAATTATTCAAATGCAGGAACTATCTTGGACAACCATTACGATTGATTACTGCTCGTCTACGAACATAAAGAAATAATTAAAAAAAATAGAAATTTACTATGTTGTCTTTGAAAAGAAAATCGAAGAAAAGTTTATCAGAGTTTCATTTTCTTTTTCTTAGCAAAAGTGAAAAGTGTTTCTATTGATGCATTTATTGTGAAATAATCGTTGAATCAATAAACATTGTAAGCCTCTTTGTCGTTCTAATCATGTCAATCCTTCTTGTCCATATGTTCGTGTTATAATATAATACTCTTTCTGATATTCACATCTAACACAGAAAATCTTTTATAGTCTATCCTTTGTATATAAGATAGTCTAAATAATAATCTACTAAATTTAGGAAATCAACTACAATTATTTCTTGCGAAAACATTTGAATTCCAAAATTGATCCACATATTATTAATCCTAAGATGTTCAAATCGATTCTTTCGTTTTAAATTCATTCGATATTTCTTTGATATATTTTATTTTAAACATTCAATGTCATAAAATATTTTAATTGTGTGAAGAATTATACTAACTTGATAAAAGATGATCTTTTCTATGCATAACAGAGTTACCAATGATAATCTTTGAAAAACTTTTCAAGCTAAAATATATTTTACCTAAAGCGCAGAGTAATTTATCGTTGGTTTGCCGTTAGAAGAAGTAGTCAGAATGAAAACTCGGTATTAACTTATAAATAACTTTTTAATCGAAATGCTTTGACGTCAATTCATGGCAATCATAAATATATATTAAATTTATATATAATAGCTGTTTCAACTGGAAAAGTTTTATACTCCAAATGAACTATTTTAAATAAAAATCTTGTTGGGACAAATTAATGGATTCTTTTCGGTACAATTTCTTATTCATTACACTTATGAGAAGTCTTACAGACTGGCGTCTAACCGTTCGTCGGCCACACAGGATTAACCGTTACAACCAATAATTTCTTATCCAGTATATTGAAAATATATTTAATTGCATTTTTAACTGCGAAGAACAAATTTGCCGACGATGAATCGAGCTCGGTTACAATCTTGCCCATAATTCCTTGACTATCAATCATTCAGGTAGTACCATTGCATCCCACCCCTACTCAATTCATCCTATTTCGTCTCACCCTCTTTGCAAGCAGGGAAAGAATCTTTATTTTACCTCTGATCCTTTGGTTCAGTGTACAAGCAGCACCAGAATTTTTCGCTTAGGGGAACTCAGACCGTTCAAGCGCACCTTTGTCGATCTCGCTGGTTCACTCTTCTTTTAACCTAATCTCCCTCAACTAACCTCGAGCCGTAAAATTCCTTCTAAACCATGTTTTATGAAGTTTTCGAGAAAAAGTGTTTCGACCTTTGGCCTTCGACCCTGACATAAATACATGTTCAAAGAAATTCTTTTCATATTACCCTCCTTTCAATCTAGGGTATGAGTGCAATACTGGTGATAAAACCTGATTAAAATGTTCCATAGTTTGCAGCGGCTATTTCCGCTAGTGATATTATTAAAAAAGAAAAGAAAGAAAATGTGAATGTTTCCATATCAAATAATTTAATACGGACTATTTAGATAAGTATAAGATGGTATTTTAACAACAATATCATTTCGATCTGTAACACATGAAACACCTTTCGGATCATACATGTAATTTTTTTTCGCTATACCACGTGCATTGTAAAGATGAAAAGCTATGTAATGAATAGAAAATAAAAGATGATTGAATTCGGTAATATATCTGCCGACTTTCAAATGCAGATATCACTTGGAATGTTTGCTAAAGCATTCGTCCGACTAGATCTGGCGATTCCTTTCGCGAGTACATTTTGAATCAAATGAAGGATACAAATTAGTACAAGAAAAAGAAATCGCTACAAATCATTGATTTCATCTCTCTGCTTGTCGAATTCATATCGATAACTTTTCATAGATGATTCTCATTTTCAATAGTCTCTCTATTATGACTGTAGATGGATTTCAAGTGAAAAACTTCTTTCAGACGTTCTATTCAAGCAGTTTCTCTTTGGTAGATAATCGACACAGAATGACGCTTGATTGTTTATTGAAATCATTGGTTTTTTTTATCAATTTCAACTTACGAAAAGAATTCGCTGACAAACAAAATTGCTAAACAGAACGAAGAAAACTAACAAGGAACCTACCTCAACTGTTTTCAAGGTTTTTGTTTCTGTTCTTCGTATATCAACCGTCAACACTTACAGTTGAATATAAATTTTCTATGAATTTATTATTTAAAATAATTCAAAGGTTTGTTATTAAATATTTCAGGTCTTCCGAACACCATTTTCTATTAACTCTATATTTTCACACAGACAAGAACAGTTTTCATGTTTTATTCTATTCAATTTGAATATAAAATCTCTTTGCCTTAGTTTCTCTAAGTGTTGGCTCGTGCGCAAATTTTAGTAATATCATTCGCTTGAATGTCTAATTACCACGAAACAAATCACGCTTTTCCCCTTCGTCTCAGTGAAGCGTTTTGCTGAAATCGTGCGCTTATAATCATATGAAATAGAAATAAACTGTAAAATAATTTATTTTCTGTATTTCACAAGGTGATGTGGAGTGAAAATGATTTCCATGACGCTTTATTTTAACACGCTAAGGAAAACGGCCCATTACAGTTGAAAAATAGAGAAGCTGGCCGACTTTTGAAGGCAAATATAGAAACAATGACAATGTGCTTATTCATTGGCTGGCGCAACTTGGTTATCAATTCGCTGTTGAAACATATTTGTACAAACAAAGGCGAATTGTTTTCGAAATCGCTGTGAAACACAAGAATAAATGTAGAAAGAACCCTAAGATTCAAGAATAAATAAAGAAGAGAACTTTGGAACTGAATTTTAAGCGAAGAACTTACGGCAAAACTTGAATAATAAATCAAAATTGTAATATCATAAATAAAGCGATTACGTGCTGTTTGTTCAGCATTTAGACCAGTTAGATTCACCGAATAAACAAAATAGATCACATAAGGTAATATAGTAATAATAACATATGTAACATGAATGAGTGTCATTGCTGTTAATTGTCGATCATGACTTAAGCGTACAATATTCATTCGTCGACTAATCACTGTCCGAGCATTATAAAAGGCTAATATAGAAAATGTACTCATGATAGTGATAGGCGCCACTCCATAGAGAATTAAAAATTGAAAATAAGTGGCATAGATAGCGAAAGTTGGACTAACAATCTTGCATACATTCGAAGATACATCCCAATAGATTAAAATAGGAATGGAATACAAAGTCCAAAAGACCCAAGTAAGAGATACACTTAATCGAGCAACTCGCAAGTTACTAAATCGTCTGTATTTACTCATTGATAAGAACTGATCGATTGTCGCTAAACATAAATGTGTAAATGATACAAACGAACACCATGCTGCAATGTAAACTTGTATTTTACAAATAAAGGGGATTTGTCTGATATCGAAAGCAAATCCTTCGCTCAGAATTCGTACAAATAATGCTGCAAGTAATTCAATGATATTTGCCACCGAAATGGAAGTTAAATAAAATGCACAGGCTGTTTCTCGAAATGTTCTCAGTGTTCTAAAGATCACAATATTGAACACACTACCAATCACGCCTAAGATTACATTGGACAAGCCAAAGTAAATATGAAATTGTCGAGTGAGAAAAGCAAATGTGTTCTGAGTTGACATTGAATCGGTGGTAAATCAAATGCTACACAGAGATAAAAAGTTGAGTAAATATATATCATGTTCGGCAGGAATGCGCTTTATTTCTATCGAATAGCTATTTTAGTAAGATCATGCTTGAAAGAATCCGTTCGGAAACAGTCTCATACAGCCACTGCATATCGTGATAACTCATCTGATCCACCTGTATGAAATTGTCGGAAACAATATCCGTCGGACAGAGTCCGAACTAATTTTCACCATTCAAACAAGATCTTACGAAGGCGAGTAGTTTATATAGACGTAGATTTGCGAATGATAATGGTGAATGCAAATGAAAGAGAGACTGCCAGTTGACCATAATTTAGTTTATTTCAGGGAAATACATATATATGCGATCCATTCCGACGAGAGTCAAGGCTCGGTATCCTTTTGGAATCCAGTACCATGTGAAAGAGTGAATTCTGTTCACTTCCTATTGTCAGATATGCCTGAGTTCGATCGAGAATAGTCGAATTCTAAGAAGGATCCAATGTATCCGTTTTGACCTGGACTGGGTTTAGAATAGCTATGAAGCAAAGCATTTTTCGAAATCAATATTATGTATTGTGTAGATTACTTGAAATTCTATCAAACCCGTCTGCAACATTCTCTTCAGATCACGTAGATTTTTTGAAAAATCAACTGTATTCCGCGTTGCTGACGTCGTATCGTTGAAAGACTATTCGCTAATTATTTATTAATTTATTTGAATTAAATGACATAAGAAAGAGCAAACATTGTTATATATGTTTATAATAGAATTATGGAGTCAGAAAGGATACTGTTGTCGAAAATTGAAACGAAATAAGAAAGGTCTATGTCCTGTTTTGCTTGGTTTTTTGCCCATATATACTCAAATGTGATGTAGATGACACAAACGAGTCACAATTTAATAAATCATTGAATATTTGTCATTACTCGATCAGTACAAAGCGAAGACGTAATTAAACTCATCATGATATCTTTTGATATTACCTACTCTGTTTTTGTAGATTTCGAGTGATGAAATAAAATCTGTTAAAACATAAATCTATGATCTTTTCCAATAAATATTCGATGATTATGAAAAAGTATGAAGATATAAATCAATAAATATTTCTGTTTCGTTCTTCTTTAAAAATCAGATCATTACTTTATTTTTGGTCATACACGTATCGAATTGTCAATTATTTGATAACTAAATTTCAAACAATGACGTTACTGTAGTGGCATTTGTCTAAGAAGTAATTGTTTATATAATCCATGTTCATTGTTTATCAGAAATTGATGCGTACCCTAAAATATCAATGATAAAAACTATTCTCTTGACATTTTTCGCGAACTCGTTCAACAATTTTTCCTTGATCAATAACAATAATTAAATCTGCATTGATTACAGTTGATAGACGATGTGCAATAATCAATACACTTCTATTGATCATTGCTCGTTCAATCGCTTCGCATATTAAATGTTCACTTTCAGCATCGAGTGCACTTGTAGCTTCATCAAGTAATAACAATTTCGGATTGATCAACAGTGATCGCGCAACTAAATCGATTTTTTTTTCAATGAAAACGAAGTATTATTTAGAAAGCTTGAAATCACTTGCTATACGTTGCTTTTGTCCAGTTGACAAACCAACACCGCGTTCACCAACTAATGTATCATATTGATGTTCTAATCGTTCAATAAATTGATGAGCATTAGCTTGTTTTGCAGCACGTACGACATCATCGAAAGACACTTGATTTCTATCTAATCCGAAAGTAATATTACCTAGAATTGAACAAGCAAATAATATTGGCTCTTGATTCACAAATGAAACATTCTCTCGAAGCCATTGTGGATCAATTGATGAAAGTACATCTCTACCAAGATAAATTTCACCCGATTGTGGATCATAAAAGCGTTCGATAAGCGATGCAATAGTACTTTTTCCACATCCCGAAGGCCCAATCAATGCAACTTTTTTACCAGGTTCAATTACAAATGATATATCAGTGAGAACCTGTTGTTCCGGTCGACTTGGATATGTGAAACAGACATGATCAAATCGTACACTTCCGTCATAATCTATCGGTTTTATTGAACAATTCGAATGAGTTGTAGTTGGAATTGATGGTTCACGGTCAATTAATTCAAATAAACGTTTACTAGCACCAACTGCTTTCATAAATTCTAAGTAACATATAGATTTTTATTGTTGAATTACAAAACAACACATATCATCTTACCAGTAAAAAATTCAGCAATCGATGCAAAAGCGAAAGCCAATTGTAGCATATACAAGAGAAAAGACGCCAGAACGCCAGCGGATAATTTCTTATCATGAAGTTGTTTTGCTCCATACCTAGAATTTCAAATGATACGATCTTCTTTTCATTTTATATGAGATTATTTACCATAAAATCGCCGATAGAGCAACAGCTATTGAAACTTGTAGAACTCCTGAGAAAATGCCATCTATTAACGCTAATTTTTTTCCAATCGTTAATGATTCTGTTAAGCTTTCTTTATACTTCCTTTGAATCTTATTTTCAGCTCCGAATATTCGAACAGTTCCTAGAGAGATTTACACAATTGAAAGTAATTTCAGAAACTTACAAATACGAACGAATATTAACGAACGATTCATCAGCAATATTATTGGTTATCGCAAGTTGATCTTGAAACTTTTTTCTTAAGTTTTCAACAATATTTCCAAATTTTAATACAATTAGAACAACGATTGGAACAATAACGACCAACACTAACGTCAATGTAAAATTCAAATAGAACATGACGATTAGACTACCAACAATATGAATTAAACTTTGTATAAGTGAAGCTAAATGTCCCGTCATACTGTCTTGTACTACTTGAATGTCACTAGACAGTCGACTTGTTAATTCACCAGTGCGATTTTCATCAAAAAAACTAATATCCTGCTTTATAATAGCATTAAAAACGTTTTTTCGAAATCGTAGAACCATTTTTCTTGAATGAAACAAAAACTTTAAACAAATAAGTAGAATCTGTTCTCCTTAACTTACTGTCCAACTAACTCGAACATCCATGATTCGAGAACACTAATTGTTGAATTGATAAGATTAAGACAAAATGCAATCCCTACTATGGTATTTACTGAATGCATAGATTCTTGTTCTACTACTGCTAGACCAATAATTCGACCATAGAGTAAAAGATCAACAGCGTCAATAACACTATCAATAAGCAAAAAGACAATTGCAACGAGAAGCCACGGTTTTTCCGATTGAACTAAAGAAAACATTCGTCGAGGATTATTTTCCTTCTTTTGTAAATGTAATGGTTGTCGAGCAATTAATTTCATTTGTTTGACATAAAAATATAACCATAGCATAGTAAATGATTCCGATGCAGATAGAACTACAACGACATACAATACGGACATGGAAAGTTTATTTAAGGAATCGTGGCGAAGAACAATTGTTAGTTTGCATATACCAAAAGCTAATGAAGAAATAATTATTGACAACAAAACGATCAAGAATAGAATTTTATAAGAAACGAATGATCGACGAATGATTGGCTGATAGAGATTATGGATAATGAATCGTTCAAATTCAGTCAGAAGAACAACTACTGCAATTAATTTTATTGTTGAGATTATCACAATATCAAATAGAGATGTCGGCAGATGAAAATGAATAATATCATCAATGAGTGAATGAGTCTGACCCTCTAAATTCAACAGAAAATTATATAATCATGAGAAGAAAATGGCTGTACCTATCAACCAAATTATCGTTACATAAAGAAATTCAATGAATACGAATATACGAAGAACATTTGTTGGACGAAATAATGAAATTGATGGAATAAGAACTGTATCACGATTTATTACATTATTTGTTGTTTCAATGTTGAGAATTGGTACATCATCAATGCTTGAACTCATAGTTGAAGATTTATGTAAATAAAATGAATGATGAAATGTTCGTCGACTCGTTGCGTAACGCTGATGAAATTGGTTCGCATACTTACGTAAGTAGATTTTAGTCACTCCATCGTGCTCGATAATAACAGAACGGGAAAAGAAAGTCATTTGCTTATCATTTCGACCTATGACGAGGAAACAGAGTTATATGACAAATAGATGTCATAGAAGAGCAGGACGGATTCATCTTGAGGGTGTGGGTGAAAAGTTTTATGCTTTTCCAGGAGATTGCAACCTTAACGACTAGTGATCTCAACAATGAATTTTATAACAAACGAAAGAAGGTCAAAAGCGGAATTTAGTGGTATACGTTATTTCGGAGTGATGTCATAATCCCGTTACACCCGGTATTCATCCAAAAGCAGACAATTCACTACGTTACCATATGCAGCTGAGTCAGTGTATCCAGCTCGATACCCATGCCTGTGTGTCTTAGGAAGCTGAGGAATATGAGTGGATTTGGTGTATCCAGCCACCACCCACACCCTCAAGAATAAGATGATCTAATTGTAACTTAAATTATGTAGAAAGTCTCCGATGAACACTTCCATGAAAATCTATGTCGTATAGGAGCCTATACGTTTCAAAGTGCTGAAAAATCTTTGATAGCTAATGTCAGAGTTCTCGTTGAACTCGTTTTTCCAGAATTACACAATTCATTTTGTTCTTTTTCTCAATGAAATATTACTGTCAAATTAATTGAAGTACATACTTCATTCTCATTCATGTATTCGAATAAACTTTTTTTGTCGAAGATTATTTTAAAAAAAATACAAGACATATACTCATTCTCAAGTTCAATTATCTCCATATTTTTGTTCAAAAATTCCATTAATTTTTATCGAATCCATAATTGAATTTCATTGGAATCCCGTTCATTTCGTGTTACCGCGCTAGTTAGATCAAGAAACTCTCGTAAAAATATAAGAACTTCATCTTCTTCTACTGATGGTTTCGTTTCAGATATTCGATATGTATCGTTGGCAATCTGAACATTTAATGCACATAAGTTCGGCATTGAATAAACTAAGTCAACTACATCCATTGGATCTTCAACGTTAATTCGAAGCATTGTACATTGTTTGCCAAATGAACTTTTGCATAGCGTTGCACATTGTTGACTATTGAAATAATATTCGTGTTCATTATCAATATATTCTTGTACATCAAGTCGACGTATAGAAAGACTAAACGTACTAAGCAATAGACTTTCCAGAGCATCCAAATTTCCACAAGTAATTTTCAATGCATTAAGACATGGTGCACAATCGAATAATATTTGTAATTGTTTTCGTATTTCAACATTATTATCACGAGTAAAAACATTTAGTGTTTGCAAATGATCCAGTGTAAGTAAAGCAGAGTTTAGCATGTTGTGTGTTGGAAGTTCCAGAGAAAGATAACATATATTTCGAAATTGAATTCGATCTATCATTGAACATGGATTTAATGAACCGCAGTAATATTGTAATTGACGTACATTATTATAAGACCAGTAATCAGTTTCATTAGGACATGTTGATTTAGATCTAATTTCAGGATGTAAAATGTCGTATCGCTCAAAACTATAGGGTAAAGTATAGAGACAGAAATAAGGTGAAAATTGATCCATAACCCATTCACATCGTACAAACCACTGACGTTCTGTGATCCAGAAGGGAGTATTAAAGGATTGAAGTAACGTATCAACTTCATTATCTTTTATACTATGTGTCCAACATTGATGTTTTATTTTGAGTTGAAAAGTTTTGAGTTTTGGTAAATGACTAATAATGATCTTTTCCCATTGACATCCGTTTATAGAAAAGGGAAATGTAAGTCTCGTATACTGCCCAGGATCAACGTTCAATCTGTTCCATAGCCAATTATTTATATTCCCTATGTACGTATCCTTAGATTCAATAACCAAATGTCGTAAATTAGGCGTACATTTCAAAAGCGTCCCCATTCCAAACGATGCGTCACGAGCATAGAGCTTCAATGAAATGAGTGATTCAAACTGGTATTGAAGATTATGTCCAATAAAATGTTCATTAATTTCTATGGATAAATATTCAAGATCGGGCGTTTTTTTTATTAACTCTGCCAATGCAGCACAATGAACGTTGACAGATCGTATGGTCAGATGTTTCAAAGATGAAGATGTAACTGTTGGCTCTTTGAAAGAAGTTTTTGTGGAAAAACTGATGCCAATATGACAACGAATTATTTTTGGGAGTTGCCAAATACTATCAAGTATCTCCTGCTGCTGTTTTTCGCTTATCGTCATATAACATTTTTTGAAACGAAGACAGGTTAGATTTGGAACAAGACGAAGTTCTTCAAGAACTTCTTCGATTGTTTTGTATGATAAAATGTGATGAAATGAAAGTGATCGCAAATTAGAGAAAACACTAAGAGGTATAGTTCGATGAAGAAAGTATTCGATTGCATCCGGTGTTTCATCATCGTTTGAGAAATGAATAGAAATAATTCGATCAGGAATTACGGATAAATATTGTGTAAAAATATTTGAAGCAGTGTTCTTTGATATCGACCGAAAATCGAGATGATATTGGCGACTTGATGAGAAAAACAAGGAATTAAATCGATAATTGAGACCATAAAAAGCGCGGAAGAGATGAACATCATCAAGGAATGCGAACACATATAATAATAATTCATTGGATAACAATTCTAAACTCATAATTTATTTCTTTATGATTGTAATAGAATTTAAAGAAACCGTGATGTTGACGAAAAGAAAACTATTTTCTTCCAACTTATCTCGTGAGAACAATAAAAACCCACAAAATTTCATTGGTTTCCTTTGCGATAATGCATATATATGAGTACTCAACAGAACGCAAAACAGTCTGACAATCAAATATCAGCAAAAGAAGATTGCGCTAGTAGATGGTCATTACCTTTCACTCTGTTAGTGAGTCATTTACTTGAAAAACTTGTTATAATGTTAGTTTTTGTGTAATGAAAAAGTGAATGCATTATTTCCATATTTACTTCTACACTGATAAAAAAAAGGTGTTTTACCAAACCAAAAAAGCAATCGGTCGGCGGGCACAATCGCTAAACCTCACATGGTTTGGTCGCATAAAGGTTTCGTATTGATCCTTTACATGATCGATGATAAAAAAAGGTTTCGCACATCAGGTTTCGTACGAAACCATTCCTGGAAAAAAACTAAAGGTTCCGTAGAAAAGGTTTCGCACGTAACCTTTCCCAAAAATATTTTCAAAACGTTTTTTCTGAGGGTTTCCATATGCAATACCTCTGGAGAATTTGCCACCACTGACGCCCTTGGTCAGTGCGTAATCCTTTTCCATGAGAGTCTCTATCTGTCTGATGGGAACCCTCAGAAAAAACGTTTNCCTAGGTCGTCGAGGATCAGATGTCTGATGGTGTAAATATGACTTTCACAGGAAGAACTGGTGAAATACTCTACTGTGCTGGCGTCTTAACGTACTGGGAAGGATCAGAAAGATAAAGACTCTCATGGAAAAGGATTACTGACTCACAAGAACGCTTTACCGACGCCGCTCAGAGAATTGCCTATACTAACTCACAGCTGAACATAGACTCACTCAAACGGCTATATAAAATGAAAATTCCTACCTTTCTCTCGTCCGCTTGATCGCGCTTCTCCATCACTAACAGACCACTGGCGACCTGAAATAATTCTAAAGCCCAAACACAGGTATTCACTGACAACGAGTAGTTACATTTCATTCGCGCATTCCGCCCAACATATAACCTAAACAGCGAAGAATAACATATGGGAAGAAATAAGTATATACTTATCTATCTAATTGGCCTCCATGTAGCCAAGTCATTTGAATGATTATCTGGACAGTACACGCCATAACAGGACCGTATATCAGCCTAGAACAAAAGACTGACTACTCAAACCCGATGCTTCGCGAGGTATCGGGCGAAACCCCTCAGGCCTTCGTTTAGAAATTAATGGTTCTGGAGGTCTGGTGCGGAACCTCTGATGACTTCGTAAATTGAGAAATGGTTCGGAAGGTGCGGTATGGAACTCAGGAAGGTTCGGCATCCGAAATGCGAAACCTCAGTCAGCCTAGTGATGTACGTAAAGGCTCGGTATGTCTAATACGAAACCCTACATAGTTTCGTAAGTCTGTTTCGAAACCTTTATGTGCTCTACGGAACTATGGCAGGTTTATTACCAGACATACGAAACCAAAAAGGTTCAGTATACACGCTGCTGAACCTTTCAATGGTTTGGCAATAACAGCACGAAACCTTTTTGGTCCTCAAAACCTAAAAAAGTTCTTTATTTACGCTATAGAACCATTTTGGTGGTGCCAAACTTAAAATAGTTTGGTGGGCCATCACTAAACCGGAATGGCTTGGTGGACTACCTTTTTTTTCAGTGTAACTGTTGCACAAATGCTCAATCGTCATTATGTCAATGGTTTAATACACAATCCTCGTCGTCATCGCTTACAAAGAAGGTGCTTTTGGCGTTTTGCTTTTTTTTGCGTGTGTAGAAACGTAGTCTGTTTGTATTTGATTGAGTACCCACGCCTGCCAAAAGTGTTCCTGATACCTTCAGGCCCACAATAAAATAGCAACGTTTGGTATTTTCCTAAAAAGCTTCAAAACCTCCAATACTCAGCAGAGCAACCATAAGTCTTCAAACCCCTTGCAAACGTCATTTTATGAAGTTTTGAACATTTTCAGAAAAAATAGTGATTTGACCTTTGACAAACAAACGAGTTTCAGTTTTTGACGACTTTTTTTCGACATCACCCTCCTTTCAGTCGAGGGAATAAATGTATTCAATCAGCTTCAGCTAAATCATAAATTTATGATGATCATTATTAAAAGGTACGAATGAAAGACACGGTGTTTGCTTACATTCAAATTAAAATCACGTCGTTCAGAGAGAGGGAGATCACGATTTCCAGAGTTTTATAGATAGTCCTTATCTTATATAAAATCAAAATACGCCCCCAAATCCCGTTTTTGACGGGGCGCTAGCCGTTAGGGTTGTACCCCCTTTGAAAAAACATTTCTAGCAACCGTGTAGATCTTTTTCCGCTCAAAATAAAACAAGGAAAAAAAAACTTTTAATCGATGTGATTAAAAATTCAAAATTGATCAAATTGTTGCTTGATATTTATCTATGTGCAATTTATGTATATTTCTCATACTTATTCCTCAAAGACCAGTTGAATTTTGAGCCACCATCAGCGTGAGGAAAATGGTCTGTTTTTACAGCTGCAGTCGCTGATGATGAACTACTCGATTTACACTTCTATTTCTAAAGATAAGAGTAAAGTGCGTCTTTATATTTATTTTATGAAGGGTGAAGATAATTTCCATCGATTATACGGTAATGAATAGAGCATATCTTTACGCTTTATTGCAGAAACAAGTGCTGTCATATCGTGTTCACAGAATTTTCTCAGATGGAATCTATAATAGAGAATTCAACACAATCATCTGTGTCTTATGAAACTGACTTTACACGAAATCTTAAATTCGGTATTTTTGTCGCTCTCGAACCACCTTCGCTCATTTGTGCGTCTATTCTACTTTATTTTCTTATTCTTAATCGAACACTTCGTCAATCTCTCCATTACCATTCACTTTTAGCGCTACTACTTGTCAGTTTATTGACAAATACTTTTGATGTCATACGGATAGCAGATTTTTTATATAGAGGAATCGGTATACCGCAAACAAAAATTAGTTGCTTCGTATGGCAATGGTACGATATGGTATTCTATGGGCATGGCAATATCTTGCTCTGTTGGGCTTCCGCAGAAAGATATATGTTTATTTTTCATAGAAATAAGTTTAATACGGCTAAACGACGATTATATTTTCATTATCTACCATATTTAGTAATCAGTACATATATAATTATTTTCTATGCCAGTGTGATTTTCTTTTTACCTTGTGATCAGTTCGATTTTACTGTTATTACTTGTGGCATACCATGTTATTCATATAGAGGAAGCATTGCACTCTACGACAATATTTTTAATAATTGGCTTCCTCTTTTTCTCAACATAATACTCAGTATAGTTCTGGTTCTTCGAGTACTTCGTAGAAAACCACTTAGTGAACAGCAGAAAACTCAAAGAAGCAAACATCTTAAAATGGTTTTACAAATATTGCTGATTTCAGCTTTACACTTGGCATGTGTACTACCATATGCTCTGGTTGTGTTTATACAAGTAACAACTCATTTACCTGATTTTGCTGCGTATATAGAAACAGTCTACTTTTATTATATATTCTATCTACATTCACTTCTTCAGCCATTTGTATGTATCGGCTGCTTGCCAGAAGTGCGAAAGGAAATTAACAAATGGTGGCATAAGCATAGGAAACGCAATACAAGGATCACGCCTGCCGCTATAAATAATCTTGGATATTAAAATGTTATCCTTCTGTTTCCTTCTCTATACTTTTATGACAATTCACTCACTATGCATTTCAATTGTGTGCGAGCATCCAACGTTGACAAGCAATCATCTGCTCCCTCATCCTGCTTAACCATTGTTTGCATCTTTTCATGGAAGAATCATTGAACTGAACTATTTTCTAGAGTTCAAAAAGAGAAGAATTTATTTTAATTACATCTGTGCCAAATTCGCTGCTTAAACTTAAGTAGAAGAAACAAACAAATGTACTTCCACATTGCAAATCTCATAATCTATCAACTATTCTAAAAACGAAAATTTTCATAAAAGAAGCGCTTGAAGAAAAACAAATAATACTCGTCGAGGAAGAGTCGCCTACCGAGGCAGATAAAATCAGTAAAAAAAAAGGGTTTTCATTCGTAAGAGCCCGTTAAAATAAGACTTGCCTATCTGAGTAGAGTTCTCGCTTGAATAATTAAATAAATATAAAATCTTTCTATAGTATCTTGAGAGTGAGAGTGTTTGCTCTCTATTGACTCTTGACCACACCAAAGACGATTCTGTTTGGCTCTTAGACCCACTCAAAATGGTGATTTCCAATTGTTAAAAGTTTTCGGATTCGTGTATCGATTCTTATTCGATTTCTGCTTTCTCATAGGATCTGCACGAGTCGACTTTTCGGTTAATGTACAATCTTTAGCGATAAATTTTCAATGAAAATGCGTTCTATTCTCGTGAGAAGATTTGTTCTGAAAACTTCGCTTACAAAACATTTTCTTTTTCTACAGTTTCATCAATTATTCTCATTATATCAGATGTGCTCATCAAACAAACAATAAGTGTAAAAGAATTCACCATTGACCATTTGAAGTATATATCGAATTAAAGGAAATTATTTTAGTTTATCAATGAGTACGTATACATATTCATCATCAAGTAATCTTTGTAAATGTTTAATATAATTGCGTAAACCAAAAAGAAAGTTTTCGTCCGTTTGACCTGTTTCGGTACCTTCTTTACTTTTGGAAACATGAGCAAAATCCACTAGACGAACATCAACTTTGTTGGGAGATTTTTCGTTTGGCTGACCTTCATAAACAATTAATAAAGATGTTGCTATGAAAGTCAGATCATTTTGTTTGACCATAACTTGTTCCATATCGGTCAGATGTTCGAGTATCAATTTGATGTTCTCACGATAATTCATCGAAGGAGCGCCATAAAAATGAGCAATGGCATGAAGAATTTCTTCTTTAGTTAATGATCGTCCACATACTCTGTCATGACATTCATAAGAATCGTTTGATGAACGATACATTTCCCAACCAAGAAGTTGAAAACCGATTTCAGCCAACGTAGGACATTTTTCACGAGATAGTTTCACTTTCTCCGCGCTCGCCGTAGAATCATAAGTGATACGACCGATTTTAATATCGGCAACACACGGATGGATAAATGGATGAATTACATTTTCTAAGACGATATATTTTATTTCATCATGTTCATATGTTCCTAAATAAGTGCTGATGAATGGTCGAAGTATACGTAAATTCTTCGATGCTTGTTCGGAAAATACATCTTTATAAAATTGTTCTTCGCGTGAACCTCGTTCATCAATAAGTGGCTTGAGAATCTCACCAGTAGAACATCGTTGTAATAAACCGAATTTTGTTTTCGATTTTCCGTAGATATGTCCTGCAACTTGATGTTGTAATGGTTTGGTATCTGGTGGTAATTTAGGTTGTGCACTAGTCGAGGAAGATTCCATCTGAACAAAAAATTGAATGGATAAGTTTATAGAATAAAATTTCATTTTAATTGAGCTGAATTAATTAAGATTTACATTTTGAATAATCTTGATCAATGAGATTAAATGTACACGATCAAATCTCATCTGATCTTACTTCGAGAATAGAATAACAAACTCAGCAGTTGTATTGAAAGAATCTTTAATAATTATTATTGGTCTTGTATTATACAATGATCATCAATATTTTTCAAGAAAAAAATCAATGGTTTACGATGTTTATTATTCTATCGCAAAATGTATTTATAATACATCATACGTATATGTTTTACTTCATTAACTCTTCTGTTTCTTTTTCAAGGTGAATATTCACCAATGAAACATCGGAACAAAGTAAATTATGTAGTTTTATACTTCGATAACTATTGAAGAATATCTTTTTACATATTGTCGAGATCAAACACGTGTTTATTCTTCGTTTTCCTTCGACTCATTATATTTAGTAAGAGAGACGAAAATAACTTATTACACTTTCATACGCAAAGACTATTGATTCATCTCATGGCCATTTCTATACACATACTTTTCACGTTTTTATTCTTTTTTTTGTTATACCCATTATTCTATTGTGTCCTAACACTTTCTCTGACACAAATCACATGAATATTCGATGTGGATGATCGTCTCTGACTCATAAATGATTCAGAGCACATTGAATTTGCGTAATTATTGAGCAAACGTTTTTCTCGTAATTGACTGACGTATAAGAATGTATTGTTTTTCTTCTATTTTTATTTTGTATACACGTCATGGCTGAGATGGAATTTGACAATTTTTTCCATCCGGTCCGGCCCGGTCGATTCATTTTTTACGTCAAACTGGCAAAAACATAAATCAGCTTAAACCTACGTGCCGCTTTGCCCACAATAATCTGTACATTAGAGAATATTGCAAAAATTATAGATTGACATTTTGGTCTCTTTTTTCTCATAAGGAATTCCAGTTCATTGAGTATATCAGTCAGATAAATGGTTATCCTACTAATTTCGTTGAACCACAAAAACGGAAAACTTTGAAGAGACACATAGAAAAGTTGAACGAAACAATTGTTTGCATCTCTGAATATAAAAAAAGACGCTTAATAGTGACTCATTGCTCAACAAGAAACACGTTTTTCTTAGGAAACCTTTCATTGGCAAAGCAACAGTCACTGAGTGCTCCCGATAACATGGAGCAGTTATCGATCTAAATCATAAAACAGATGTAATTTCCACGAATTCAAATAATAATTCCTTGTCATTACAACGCTTAGATGTAATAAAAACGTTTGTACAGAATAAAACTACTCAATCAGCTGGAAAACAACATGAGATCGATAATAATCACAATATTGGCTGGACTAATTTCAACATTTTAGATTTTTTCAATGCACTTTAAGATGGAGAACTTTTTGGTGCTTCATACATACGTATATCCTCTGTTCAGTCAAAGGAATAAATGGAAGATATGAGAGAGTTATTGGAATATCTAAAGATGATCTCGATTTTAAAGTTGGGTAGTTTTATAAGCGGTATCTTTGCTGTCACTATTTCTCTTTATGACGTTGTTTTCATGATTTTCATCGTTTAGTTAACGATAATTTTCCCTAATGGAAGTGATTTACAAGTTCCAATATAGATTTTCGTTCACGAGGAACATTCTCTGATTATCAAATGCCAATGATAATATGTTTCAGCAACTTCGGTTTCAACATCTCCATTCTACAAAATCTTTATTCATTCGTTTTATTGTGTATTGAGGGTCTAAATGAATCAGTTCTTGTAGTGGCGTAACCAAGGATAGGCATAGTTCGATCCCGCCCAGCAACTTATAATTTCTTAAAACTTTTTTGCATAACGATGGTACTGAAGCACTACACATTGATGCATTCACTTGTTTCGTTTCTTAAATGCGGTAAAATGACATAACGAAGTGGATAGACAACTCTTATCGTCAATTTTGGATTCATACGTTCTTTCTGATTATATTCGATACATTAGATGAAATAAATTTCTTCGTATACAAACGCGAAAAAAGGTTTATCATATGTTGTGAATGAGAGCATTGTAGTCTTGATCGGATATAGTCATATGGCCTAAACGTTTATCCAAAGAATTTTATTGATACGGATGTTGTAGAGATATTCATAACCTCCCTTTTAACAAATACAACTTCACACAATTGAACTTCACAGAGATATCTGTACGACACTGAAAGTCTCATTTCATCACCTATGATGCACTGTTGATTACTAAAAACAAACCAATTGGAAAAATTATTAGGACGCTGCCCAACCACTCTTGAGGGATTAAACAATCTATAATGCTCTAACTTCATTCCGTTCACGAATGAAAACAGTGAAATTTCATGGTTCAGCAAAGCTTTTGCAAATGTTAAACATATTTTCGAAAAGAATGTATACGTTACATTTTGTATCTACAGCCTATAATATAAAATAAAAATGTGTGATATCCTTCTTATATCTGTTAAGAATGGCTGTTTTTATTGTACAAAAATCAAGGTTCATGATTCGGACGGACGGATGGATTCATTAGAAATATCGTTATTAAATTGTTTAACTTCTTTAGAAATATAATCAATGGAAATAATTTCATGATCGATTAATTTGTTGAGCAGTTTTCTGTTTGTTGATATGTGTAATGCATTGAAAAAATTGATATGTTTAAAATTTCTTCGAGATAAATCAGATCCATTTTGAATTAGAAATTCGATTAAACGATGTCGACAACCACGTACATTTAAACAAATATAAAGTAAAGAATCATTTCCATCTTCATCCAATTGATGAATAATTGATGATGATAATTTGAATAGATGTTTAATTAATTTACATTGTTTCTTTTTTAATAAAATAAATAACAATTTTTTATTAATAAACCAAACTCTTAATTGTTGATCATTGAAAAGTATTTCACAGGATTGTTTCATTTTTTGATTTGCAATCATTATATCAACAATGTGTTCAATATTTTCTAATTTATCAAATAAATATCGAATAGTTTTATTTTGTTTGTAAATCAATTTAATAACATCGATTTGATTTGTTTTAAATAAATTCTCTAAAATAATTGCAAATCGATTTTCTTTGTCACATCTTAGAAAATCATTTTCATATTTTTCAAGTAAAATTCTTAATATTTCTAATTGACATATTCGAATAAACATTTGATCAGCAAATGAAGGTTTAATTTTGTGTAAAATATCAAAAAGACAATCTTCCAATGAAAATCTTTCATTGTATAAATGATTTAAGATAAAAAGAAATAGATTTATTTCAACTTTATACCAATTAATTCGTAGATGATGATTTGGTTCATAACGCGCATCAGGAAAATAGTTCAATTGATAAATCGAATAACTCAAGAAATAATATGGAGAATAAATTTTAGCGTAAGTATTTGTATATTCTTGAATTTGAAGAAGAAATGGATTAGAAATGAATATCGCTTTACACATTTTCATAAGTGATTTAAGAAATTTTGGATTATCAGATAAAGTAAGATTACCTTTAGATATAAACCATTTATTTATTAACATTCCAAAATGAAAAACATTTTCGTTATAATTAACATTTGCACCGTCATTTAAAATCAAATATTCAATTCGTTTCATAAGTTTAATCGATTCGGAATAGAATTTTGTAAGATTCGCTTCGTAAAATTGATCAAAAATAGTTGGTAAAGTATCAATTAATTTCATCAATTCATGATCAAGATCTTCAATTCTCTTCTCAGTTAGATTTTCACGTAAAAATTGAAATCGTTTGAAATTGTTTTCAAACTCATTTGTCAGTTTTGCATATTTTTCTTGTATATGTAAAGAATATTTTAATCGAAAAGCTTCATCAAATTGTTCACAATCATTTTCTATGAATCTCCAATGATAATTTATAGAAATGACTTTGGAATTCATATCTAATTCATTGAAAAGATG